>JABASD010001626.1:0-37048 GCA_019776165.1 Pogonognathellus flavescens
GTGCATAGCAAGACAAATTTAATTTATTTATCCTTGAATCAGTCAGCTGAGAATTCTATGTAGTGGATAATAACATCTCATTTGAAATGAAATGATCGTATGGTACATCTCAATAGCCATAATGCTCATGTTTAAAAGAAATTTAAACGCATGTAAAAAGCATGGTAGTGCTTCATTCTTTTGAAAATCGAATTTTTTGTTTGGGGATATTTAGGAAGGAGTAAATGGTTGTTAGTAGTTGACCTGAAAGAAAATGTAATAAAGCTGTTACCTTTCTTCATGATGAATACATAGAGGTGTGTATTTCAGTTAATGCTTTTTGCATTTTAATCCGTTGATTAGTTGTGTTATGTTCTATTGAATGTGGAGTGATACAATGCAATCCAAACTGAGACGAGAAGAGTAAATGAAACGAACTCATCTCGTTCTCGTTTGATTCTTGTACTTATCCTTTGAAGACAACTATTGAAAATTTCACATATGAACTGAATAATACAATGGCAGCAGCGGTATCCCTTTCTCTACTTACTCACGGCTACCATAACAAATAATATCACTACTTTGAAGAGTAGATGAAGCTTAAAACAAATTACCTGTAAAGGAATGCATGACAAGGAGGAAACTTGTAGTATATCGTATTATTATGTGCAGTGTGTGTAATAGTAAACCTTTACTTGTTAGTAGTAGTAGCAATTGCAATAGAAAATAATTGATGAGTCAAGATGAAGAAACTAGGCTACATTAATCCACGTGAAGACAGAACAAGAAAAGTATCTCATTTAAAACACACACAGGGACGAACAAATAGGTAATCTCATATTATAATATAATAATGTTTCAAAATTACAAAGAAGAGACTCTCTCTCTCTCTCTGTATATTTATAGAGAAGGATCTAACATTAAGATTCAGTCAGTTCAGTATGTGTACACGCAATAAAAGCTGTGGTCAGAAGTCAGAACAATGGGATATTATTATTAAGATTTGCCAATAGAATCGGATCGCCTCTCTCATTTCCATTCATTTCATCTCTCGTTCTCATCTCATCCTCGTCCTCACAGTCTTTTGCAATGCGAGACCTACTATGTGTGTGTGCAAAGTGTGTTTGTAAGTAGTAAAGCTCTACACGTCACAATAAGTAGAATCACTTCACTATTAAAACCCATCTTATCTTTTCCTTTGTTCACCTCGTGTTCAGTGTATTATTATAATAGACAACGTATTCTTCAACGGACTGAATGCCCAGGTCAACACAACACTTATTATAATATTAGTATTGGTTTCACGTACAGAAATAAAGCATGTAATGCCATCGCATCATCGTCATTATTATCATCTTGGAATGATTGCTTACTATATTACTTCGTACAAGAGGATTAACCATTACCAACATACAGTTACTTCAATGTTAGAATTTCATTTGTATTTTTCCAACCATCTTTCATAATTGTAATGTGTGTTATTCATTTATTCAGTCATTCCATTGTTCATTCCATTGCTGTTTTAAGAATGTTCTCTTATGTTTGCTGAACTTACCTTGCCAAGTTGAAAATGTATGCCATGGCAGTTCTAAATCCAGAAAGATTGTTTTCAAACGTGCACGTTTCAAATGTGTTTAAGAATATTTGTAGCAAGAGCAAGAGTATAGTATTATGTAGGTATACTAATGATAACGAATTAATTTGTTTGCAAAAATAACAGGGTTTATTTCAACAGTATGCAGAAATAATTATTTTTTGTGACCCCGTCTTTTGAATTGGTTTCATATTCTTAAGACTAAGGTCTTGATGTTAGCTGTAAATATCGTGTTCGATAAAAGCGGCTGGGAATATCACAAAAGCCTTGCGTTGGTATAGAATAAGGTGTCTGGTAGTAAGAAACGAATTTTCTCAACGAATTGATTGAAAATTGAACTGATTTGTGGTTTTTGCTAGGAACGACACGTGAAGGCAAGAAAAGAAACGCTGTATAAGGATTTCTCAAATTTTAATTTACAGTAGAGCTGATTGGAATAAGAATTTACGTTGAGAATAATTATGCGGTCTCATTTGTACTTTTCTGTCATTCTTTTTGATGCAGCTTAAGTGGCCATTACGGTTGATTAGTGGTTTCGCTTCTACCCTTATTATTCATTTGAGGGGAAACTGATGCATACAAAGAGCACAAGGCAAGACGAATGGAATAGGTAGTGTATTTATGTGTGTGTATGGTACACATACAGAATAACATGGTTCATTTACAAAAGTGTAATAGTACAATGTACCTTACCTTTATCTACCTAACTTTGTAATTGTGTCTGTGTGTATGAATTTATTCTGCACGCAGTACGCACTGCGATTGTTAATGCACATAAGAAGGTTTAATTTGACATAATGGACTCTTATGCAGATTGGATGAGATTTGATGAGAAAACAATAATAAGTAATAGCAAAAGTTAGGAGAATGAAAGTTAGGTGGTTGAGTAAAATTCATTGACCTTTAAATACGGAACTGACATGGCATGCATAATAGACAATGGTTACATTACATTTGCTCGTCTGTCTAAAATTAAAGGATTTTACGTTGAGTTCTACCTACAGACAAACGCAACGCAATGAGTAAACGCACACCACAAGTCAAATCGTCTAGTAAGGTGTAAAAAGCGCAAGAACCCCGAGTATATAATAAGGTAGTTGATTTCACATAATATTTTGATAATGCGTACTGATACAGTAACATAAGCTAAACTTAATGTGCAATAAAAGTTATGTAGTGTATAATATACAGCCAGGTAAAGCAAAGGTAACCTGATGATGGAAAGTTGGCCTTGCCTTGCTCACTACACATTTAAGGCAATAGAAGAAGAATCATATAAGTTATACACAGTATCTGTATGCATAAACATTCGACAAGAAAATATCGTGCGTCTTCGTCTTTTCCTATTCTGGTTATCTCTGCCGATTATCTGAGAGAGATGCTCATGCTAATATAATAAATGCATTATTTTGGTGCTCGTCAAAAACGACGTCTTGCGTTTCACTGGCTTGAGTGACTGTGGGATTTGTGGGATATTGTAATAAAACCGTAACTTAGCATTAGCATATTACTACCCAACCACTAACACACACAACACAAACATAACATTGTTGTTGTAACATATTACTATTATATTATACACCTTCACAACAATTTTTATATAACCTGATCGCATGTAGCATTGCAAAAACTTTTAGGTATTCAGATAGAGACAGTGCAATATTACTTGTAGTAAATATATTGCATGAGGAATGTTTTTATTTTTCTTCGACATGAACTTTTCTTGTTATAGTAATACTACTATTTAGTATGTAGGTAATGTGTTTTTGTACTTATACGTAGAAGGAGCTTGCGAATTAATTCACTAATGCATTATACATTTTTATGTGCGTTGTATTTAATACTGATCTGCACTGACAATTTTGTATGAGTGGTATTACTTTACTCGTTGTCGATGCAGCATGAAAAACATCTCTTGGAGACTGCTGCATCTCAAATTTCTGCAAGGGCGAAAATTGTGGAATTTCTTTTGGTTCTCTCGTATGTGTGCTGATGGTTTTTGTTGTGGGTGTAATAATACTCTTGTCTCGTATATAGTATTTTGAACGATTCTCTTCGATAGCTCTCTGTGGTCGCAGCAAATCAACTGACCTGGCCACTTTAAAAGCAATCAAGAGATGCTCACCCTCATCTGCTATTCAGTTCCGTCCGTCCGTGATATTGAACTTCCAAATTTGTAATCGTGCCCGGAGATTTACACGCAATTCACTCCAACCGTCTCTGCGTCACTGTGTAATGATTGAAGACCGTAATTTCTGCCATCTTTTTCACTAAACTTGCTTCTTAAAGGATTTGGCTCTGTACGTACGTGCAAATCCATGACATGAGTATCAAATTATCTCTTTAGCATTTGTTTTGACGGAATTGTGAATAATATTTACCACTAGATTTAGTCCGAGTTGCAAGATCCGCCTAATATAATCTGTATTTATGGTACTTTTCCCTGTTACAATGACTTAAGCCGAAATTCCATTTTAGGGCTTGTAAACAATGCCGCATGGTGAGATGAGACCCTTTTGATTTGATTGGAGGTTCACGTATGATAGTTATTTTCTACTTTGTAAGATTTAGACTGTTTATTGTATAAGTAGGTTTAAGAGGCTTGTCTGCATGTGTTATGTTATGTAACAAACATGTTTTTAAATACCCTTGCTTTGTCTATGCATATAAAAAGATACAAAGTAGCACTCAGGCGAGGAAATACTGTTTGTTCTCACTAAAACTTTTACATAAGACTGAAAAGGCAGGAATAATTATTGCATTTTCATTTTAAATAAGCAATAAATTTTCTAGTTAGCATGTTTTTAAACAGCTACTGTCTTGTCATGTCTCGTATCCGAGTTTTTTACGTTTGTATTTCCTTTCTGCAGTAATTGCACACGTTTGTGCATATAACTGTACTTCATGTACGTTACGTTGTATGTAAGTCATGTAAAGTAGCGTATGCCTCGTGTAGCATAAAATTCATGACGACTTGAATGGGAAACAGCACAATGGAAATACAGAAGAATACTAATCAATTTCCAATCCTTCATTTCTTTTTGCTCTGACTATTTCTTTGGCACAGCCGGTCACCGTCTCGTCGTCTTGAGCATAGAGTCGTCTCCATGTAAAATAAAATGTAATGCGAATTTACAGCAAAGTCAGCCAAAGAAAACCACCATATACTTTACCAACATCTCACATCGCATCAGAACATATATCCCTACTTATTTTACCATCACATCCATTTTCCAGTGCACCATAAGGTAAAAAAGAAATTAGTAGTTCCATTATATAAACATTTCTTTTCATATTAAAGCCAAGTCAAAGTATAACGATAGCAGTACTCACACTTAGGTGTACTCGTAGTGGTAGTAGCTGCCTAATTGTAATTGTAAGTACAGCTATTTGCATATAAAAATTCATATCTAGCTGACTTGACCAAATGTACTGTTCAATTATTCTACATGTCTCTTGTAACGTGTAATACAGAGTACACGTAATAATATTGCATTGTAATGGAACAATTGGCAAATGAGTCTCGTCTTGTCTGTTGTAGAAGGCAGCATGACATATTGCAAGCGAAACTGCCTAAACAGCAGAAACATAAGAACTTATATAAGTGATACTTACACACACATCTGTATTTACCATTTTTCTTATACATAAGAACACGTACGTACGTACTTCTATCTGTATGTCATGTTCAAAGCAAGACAGCCTCTGAAATACGAAGCTCTTTCCTTCACGAGTCTACTTTGCATGATGGTCAACAAAGTCGGTTGCTGCACGTCAAGTTAAAACTCAACCAACTGATTTCATCTGTTGCTGAGTTGAGTTGAGTCCAGCAGCATGAAGTGAATGTACGATACACAATCCTATACTGCAAAACAGAATGATACAGCAGATTCTCCCAGAGAGACATTTGCATGCTACGATCATTTCTTGAGACTCATTCACTCAAACAATTTGCATCGTTGATAAGCATTAAGTAGGACTTGACTTGAGATACTATATGAGTTGACACGTGCTTTACAAGTTGCCGTGGCTTTTGCCCGCTTCAATTATTATTATCATTTCCATTGTGAAATTGAGCTTGAGTCCAATTTCCTAATCTAATTCTATCAATACACAATCAAATTTCTTGTAATGGCCATTAGTCAGTAAGCACCAAGCATAAAATATCGCAATTGCCATCTATAAACGTTAACAAGCTATATGAATGTATTTAGGTACTCGCTCTTCTACTGCCACTCATACAAGAACAACCACATTTTTTAATTTATTATACTATAGGAACATTCTAACTTTTATTAATAATAGACAGTACCTGCCTTTAATATTATTTATACGGGCTATCATTATATCTTATTACTCCACTGTACTTTAGTCTTGAAATACTTTAATGTAAAGCAAGAACTTAAAAACAGTTGATTCATCCATTCAACTTGGGTTTACGATTACCATTGAATTATTTTTCATGTCGTGTCGTCGTGAGTGGAGTGCTTTACTTTATTTCACTCACATCATACATATGTACTGCATTAGGAGGAATAATATTACCTTGTCATAATACACATGGCAAAACTAAAGGACTTTTACAGTGTCGTACTATATGCGTGTACTGTTAATGCAAGTATAGGTACAAAGTACAATGCATGATTTGTATGGTGTGCTGGGAACTTGTTCTTACACGACTAGGTATATATTTATTATAGATATTTGATATATCATTACCTTAAACTTTCATATTATTCTCCCAAGTTTCAAAATACAATTCTTTTAAAACATTACCATAATGTGTTACATGACTTCACCTTGCTTTGTGCTTTACATTACCATCCATGTCGCATGTTTTGTTATTACATTATTGCATTAGTACACTCACTGCCTTGCCTACCATCGCCTTCATTGATTTTCTTTCATTACTTCACTTTGTTATTTCTCTTCTTCCTTTCAATACGTCGATTGAATTCAGTTCAGTGCACATTTGATTTCTTTCATTTGATGTGGGTGTGTGAGACCTGTCATGACTCTGACCATCGAGCAATACTTATTTGCCACACAGCAAACATTGCCAATTGTTCATAGGAGGTATCCCTACGTGGATTGCTAATACACTCATAATAGAAACGAGCACTAATACATTTAGAATTGCAATCAATGAGTTGCAATTTGTAAAAGGGTCGACTCAGCTGTCTTTACAATGCAATGCGCAGACTTATGTTCAAGTTGCGGCTTAGAATTTATATAGGCCCGGAAAAGATTATGGGAATGGGAATATTGACTCTAATAGACAGTCCCCCCACAGTCAATGTTCTTGTACACAAAGAAAGACAAAGAAAATATGGAATTAGAATGCGTAATTTTGATCTTGATGCAATTAAGAACTTATTGATAAATAATCTGCACACTCCTACTCCTACGCTCATTTCCTTCACTATTGTCAGTCAGACTGTTTTAGAGAGCAATGCAAATCCTCTCACAACTGTACTGTGGTCTTATCTATTGCCATTAGTTTTCAGGCTTAGAGTTAGTTACAACTTTTGCATTACCTTGTACTTGCACATAATATTTGTCTTATTATGTCTCGTCTCATTAACGCTCTTCATCGAGACCAACCAAGGGGCGTTATTTGATTTAGCAATAGAGGAAGGGCCTTAGAGGAATTATTTTACTATTCCATTTCTATACCGACTCAAAAAACCTTTTAGCTAACTATCAGATAAAAGATCACATCAAATCTGATAAACTGAAACAATAAGAGATCTAATATGATGGAATGTGCATAGCTGTGTATATGTATAATGTAAAGGGCTGTGTTATGAATACTCAAGCCTACATAGTGTTAGTTGTAGTAGCAAATTATTTTAATGCTCACTTGTAAGATATGTATACACGAATTAAACCAAAGTGGTTTTGTAACAAATTTTACAATTAGCACAAGAAATGTACATATTCTATGTTATAATTTACAATAGCTACTTACTACTTAGCTACCCTGCCCTGTTCAGTCTATACCAAATGTATTTTATACGATTATGTGTTATTTTATTTTATTATAAATAAGTGTGTAGTAGTAAGTGTGTATATGCTGTCTAGGCTTATTCTATTTGTAAGCAATTTCAGATTGAAGTGTATTGTTTATGCAAATTAAAAATATGTACCTTTGTACACACTTCACACTACTATTTATAAACAGGTGAATGTTTGTAAGTGCCGATGATTAACCACATACATATGCCATACACTCAACAAAATTAGCCAAAGTACAGATAAACTACTATATTTCATCCATAGAGGTGAATCAACAATTTCATTGGAAAATCCCGTTCGCACGATGACATTGACGAATATTAATCGACGGACTGATTGATGAGTGCTAATTGATCTATCTCAGACACTCAATGCCTTTAAAATCTAATTTCACAGACTGAGCCAATTTCGGATGATCCAAAAAGATTTAAGGATTAAAATAAATCAAAGCCCAAATGCCGAGTAACACCGGACTAGGTGTTATTTGGCAAGTATGAACTGCTACCCATGACCTTAACCCGAATGAAAAGCTAACATTTGTGAAAATGAACAATGAATATGATATTGACATTTAAAACCAGCACTAATAGTACCCAGGCCAAATGCGTAAAAACTCAGACATAACCTTAAACATTCGCAATCGCGGTATTTTGTAATGGACAATAATCAATAATCTAAATATGTTGTTGTAGTAGTGTAGTGCTTACTGCTTAGTCCATAATGAAACTGATAACAGTAAAAGGGATCAATCAATCAATATCACGATATTCCCCAGTACTTACGTTTATGTAATAAACTTTGATAATATTATGTAACATTGACACGGATATCCTTTCCACGCTCGTAATTGTTGTATTAAATGTACAAGGTTCAAAATGATCCGAAGTTCGATACATACATATCAGTAATACCACAACCGGAGATAACAAAAATTGATTTTTGATTATTTGGATTCTAAACTATAAAAGAAGTAAATTTTGTCGAGTTGAGTACAGTTGTTCTCTTTACAACAATTGAGTCATGAAGTTCGCCGTTGCTCTCGTTTTGGCTGTGGCCCTATGCCACACACAGGCCGCCCCAACCATCAGCGTCTCCCTTGAATCTATTTTCAGAGAAAAGGGAACCGTTGACATCATGATTGTCATGAAAGAACCAGCTTCTCGTGTAGTTTCCTCCATTAACTCCCGCGCTTTCAGAGACTCCAATGACAAGACCACCACCATGGTCCAAGAATTGAGACAATTCACCACCAAATCTCAAAAGGGAGTTATGGATATCTTGAACACACAGAGATCCGCCGGAGTTAAACAATTCTGGATCACCAACAGAATTTCCGTTAAGGGTGCCACTTGGGATGTCGTTGAAGCCCTCAAGGGACGTTCTGATATCGAAGAAATCCGTGAAGCCCATGTTGTCCATCTTGAAGCATCCTCTCCAGTCATTGACGCCAACCCTCAAGCTCTTGAATGGGGAGTTCAAAAGATTGAAGGTCCCGAAGCTTGGGCTGCTGGCGCTGAAGGAGAAGGAATCGTTGTTTCCACCATCGACACCGGTGTCCGAAGAACTCACGAATGCTTAGTTGCTAACGAAAGATCCGATTACTCCTGGTATGACCCTTATGACAAAACTGCTACAGCTTCTGACGGTAACGGTCACGGAACACACACCATGGGAACCATCGCCGGTACTGGAGGAACTGGTGTTGCCCCTAAGTCCAAATGGATAGCATGCAGAGGTTGTGGCACATCTGACTGTAGTGAAGAAGCTCTTCTCGGTTGCGCTCAATGGACAACTTGCCCACATTTGCCCGATGAAACTGGAGAAGATTGCAGCAAGAAACCACATCTCAGCAGCAACTCTTGGGGAGGTGGTCAAGAAGACGATTGGTTCGATGATACCATCAACACTTGGCACGCAGCCAGCATCGTTCCAGTTTTCGCTATTGGAAACTCTGGACCCGGATGCCGAAGTGCCAACTCACCCGGAGACTCCGCCAGACCCGTCCTCTCAGTCGGAGCTACCACCTTACCTGACGCTGTTGCCAGTTTCAGCAGTCACGGACCAACTATTCGTACCTCAAGAATCAAGCCCGAAGTATCCGCTCCAGGACAAAATGTTAGATCTGCCTCCAACTCTGGAGATCGTATCTACGCATATCTTTCCGGAACTAGCATGGCTTGCCCTCATGTTGCTGGAGCCGTTGCTGTTCTTCTCTCAAGGAAGCCAACTGCCACCTTTGCTGAAATCGCTGCCGCTCTCGAAAACACCGCTGAACGACCAGATGTCGGAAGCATTGTTTGCACTGGTGGTGGTGTTAACCAAACTTACCCATGGCCCAACAACTCCTTCGGATATGGAAGAATCAACGTCAACAGAGCTCAAGCCTCTTTGTAAATCCATTCCATCGCTGAACAAATAATTTGTATTATATGTAACATAAAAATTTAAAACGGTTTACTCAAAACTAAAAATTAAACTTAAAAATGAACAAACCTAAATTAATATGTTTTCTTCCACTACGTGTTATTATGTTCCTTCATGCTATAATCATTTTAAATACTCTCCATGTAGTCCAGCCATTCATTCCATCATATTATTATATTTTGTTGCACATAGGGATTTAAGTTTCTATTTTGTCGGTATTAATACTTGTTTTTGATTGCATGACAAGATAAACTGGACAGATCATAGGTTACCTACTACGAACATGTATTGCACATAAATCGTATTGTCAGAGGAGGAGAGCTTATTTTTGCAAGGCCTTTTTTTCCTGATCTGATTTGATATGTTATACACATATTAAGTAGTTCTAAACTGATGAGATCCGCTCAGAGTCCATAATTGCAATTTGCAATCTTTTTGAGCCGCTTATTCGTGCAAAGTAAAAACTCGGTAGGTTTGTCTCGTTAGCCTTAGTGCTCGTTAACAAGAATAATAGAAGGCTTTTCTGTTACCAAATAGGAAAGATATTTCCATTTTCCTATTCAATTAGAAGCTGATCCGCCTTTCGCTTAAACAAATGAAAGATTTGCATTGTGCCACAAATGATCGCGATGAATTGCTTGGGGTTTTCTAATTTATTGTCCACTCCAGATCCTGACTCTTATCAAACATTATATCGCCTATATGAAATTGTTACATGTAAAGGTACAGAGTTTTTGAAATATCCTCAAGTGTTTTAACATTGGAGCTGGTCGGCATGTGCTACCACTACTCATGTTAGGTATGTCAGTCATAAAAAATTATCTCAGATATCACGCAACACTTTACATTATATCATTTCATTATATAAATTCAAGTCCTCCTACAATTTGTCGAGTCACTCGTTATGTACATTCCTGAATTGTACAGTTCTTCTAATACATTCCGCTTTTGTGCAAGTGTTTATTGCTTTACTAACTATAGCATGTAGAGTTTTAAGTTCATTCTTTTATTATACACTTGGCATTATTCGTGCAGTACTACTACAGTCCACTTATATTTTGGACTACTATCTCCTGATATTCTCTCACTATATAAATTATGATAAATAAAATATTACACACATTTTAATCCTAAAGCGACTTACATGATTCCCCTTGGGTTATAATATTACTTTGTTACATTCATCGACAGGTGATGAAAATACTTCGTGTATTAAAGTATGTGCATTCTTTGGAAAATAAATTGAGGCTTTTCTAGGAAGGAATGACATTTTCGTTTGCTTAGCTCAATTAAGCTACCAAAGTAAAGTAAATACTTCTTCTAGGGTGTGTTTGACTCAAGACAATGAAGAAATAGAAATATAGAGCAAAATAGTGTAATGTAAATAAAATTGTGGTATTTAGAGTTACATTCTTACTACACATAGGGAGAGAGACGCAGGGCTTTTATTTTATTCATCCTATAGTGCATTTAGTCAAAAGGATGAAGCCTAACACGTAACACACCCCGTCACTCACTTACCTTAGCTAAGTATTCTTTAATATTGAAAAGAGTCAGGAGAGCAGAATAAAGTTTCTATAGACTGGGGCGGGTCACTTAAGATCAGATCACCTTCCCCTTTTCCAATCATTAGCAGAGTATATATCACCAGTCACAAAGCACGAGTTCGTACAGTAAACGAGACATGCTTTATTTCCTATATTTATTTATTACTTACCTGCGGATTAATTTGATTTCATTGCGTTTCCAATTGCCAATTTACTTTCTCCCAGTAAGATAACTAGATTTGCCATGTGTCTTGACATAAGCCTACCTATATCAAATAAATTTTTTGCGTACACACTACAGCATGATGTTAAGTATTCATTACTTATATTATCTCTACCCTTGCTGTACATTACATCTGACTGAGTTTGATCTGTGAGCAGTTACCGTCACACAGTGGAAGTGGAAGGGACACCGCAGGATCATTAAATTAGAATGTATAACAATTCCAATCCAATTGACTTGACTTTACAATAGTAATTGTGGAAAAGTGAAACAATTCTCTTGGATTGACTCACCTAATGTAATACTATGCATAGCGGTGGTGGTGCGTGGTGTATTACTTTTTATTATGTTCGACATATTCTCAATACGATGTGATATTGACGATGATAACCATCAGAAAGGAGACCGTTTATAGTTCTGAGCAACCACGAACGAATTATATCGGTAAAATAAAGCGTACTCTGTAATATATAGCTGTATCTGTACCATATAGCACAAAGCTAATAGCTCTCCCATGTGCTGTGTGCAATTTGATGATCTTACGAAGTAATTTGAGTTCGTTTCAAGGAAAAGTGACAAGACAGAAGGAAACGATAATAAAATGAGATAAGGTCTAAAAGAAATCCGTAAAGTTTCACGAGAGACGCTATAAATTAATTCCTTTTAATTTTGTTTCGTGTAATGTGACATGGTGTGTTGTGTGATGGTTTAATCTGCAGAGTTATCTCAGAGTATTTCTACTAGAGAGGAGAGCAGAGTTTAGTGGAAAAAAGGGCGAGGTGACGAAAGAAAGAACAGTCTCTCTCCAGTAGGTGCATTACTTATTTCTACGATGTGATTGTTAAATCTAGCTGTAGTGTGGTAGTGAAATATTTAGTACCAGACCAAAAAGTAGCTCGTTCATCGTATCACATGGCGTAACGAGATGTTATGTCATGTGTACAGTATCTCTATGTAATGTCAATGTGTAAGTAATTCGCGCAGGCAACTTGGTATCTGTGGTAGTGTACTATTTCTAGGAGAGCGCTGATGAAAGAAAGGCAGATCTTGCTTTGTAATTGCGTATAGTAAATAACATATCCATTCATGTACACGATGTAATATAATCTTCGTAAAACTAGCAAATAGTTATCTTTAAGCCCACACTGATAGATGTATTACATTTTCTTGTGGATTTCGAATAGCGAAGAATTAGGTTCGGTTAAGCCGTGAAGGATTCTCTTTGCTTCTCTCAATATTGTTTAGCAATGTTAAATGTATTGCACCGTCTGCATTCACGTAACATGAGGGTACCTATTTATTAACTACATACTGTACATGTAATACCTACATTGTTTTATGTATAGTGTACATGTACACGTACACAATCTTGTGTAGGTATATGTTCCTGCAGAGCGTATAAATGTATTTGTATGTAGTACAGTGGTATATGTATCGGTTTACGTGTAAATGTTTATATGAGTTGGTTGGTTGTTGGTGAGGGAGTGAGTGTATTGTGTGTAGAATGTTGGACTCATGTATAAAAGATCATTGTCACAAGTTGAGTGACTGACGTGACGACGGATGGGGTAGCCTCGAGGCCATTAGTCAACTTAAGATGGGCTTATGTTTATACTTTAGTCAAACCGAACCAAACGAAGACATGACAAGACACCTCCACATACACTTTATCTTTTTACTTAGCATACTGCAGAGTTAATTCTCTACTTGAATGGCATGACTATAGCTGGAGAATCTAAATAAACAGTACAGTGCGGTAATAATGTATGTATTGTTGTATATAATGTCTTATGCCTATTATTATCTGAACGAGTAAGTTCTCAGTTGATTATGTATGAACATTTCGTAAACATATTGTGTTAGAGACTCTGATAGACTTACTCTTATGTACCATAGAATGGCTCCAAGCTCATGTTCATGCAATTTTGCTATATTTTACCAGTTTAGAGTATGAATTATATCTGTTGCATTGCTCAGGGTGCTGCTTGTATGTCTGGTTTAGGATTTCGCTCATGTAAAAGAAATTTGGGATAAAGAATGCACTTGGAGCAATAATAGGAGTCAAAGCCACAAGAAACAGAGGAATGCAAAACCCGTAGGTTAAATTCGACTAAGAAAAAATTGAATTTCAAGCAATTGTGTTTAAGTGTACGTGTAAGTTTTAGATTGTAGTGTGATGTGTGCATAAAATTACACACTTTGTATTCAAATCTAATCTGAGGGTTTGCGCTATTACCGGTTGTAATTAAATGAGGATTCACTATTGAAGTATGCATATGGCTTAGCTCTTTACTCCATAAATAAAGTCGTTAATACCTTGTACTGTACTGCTTCTGTGCTGTTATTCGGTAAGCATTTCCTATTAAGTGGTTTTATTGAGGAAATGTTTCACTGGATGTACCATTGTTATTATGAAGTGAAAAATCTCAGGCTTATGCAATAGATTTGTTTGTAATTGCACTAGGAGTGTAACAGTGCGTATAGTATACATATCTACTCAAAGACAAAAGACAGTAGCAGCATAATCTGCGGGGCTCTGTAATAAAATGGGACACATTACACTGCAGGTTACCTACAGTGTGACTATTACATTTTTTTTACCTTATCACATCACATTTATCCCAGCTAAGCAATAATAGTGGTAATGTCTAATGTACATACATAATAAACTAGTTTTCTTTGCGGCATCCTCAGAAATGGAATCACTAACTTTCCCAATACTAAAAATGCCTTTATAATTGAATTATTCTGTATATATAATATGAGCATAAGTTCAGATGAGCTCATCATAAATACACACACAATCTACAATGCAAATGCCGTGGTTGCGTTTCTGATTGTGTTATTGCAAGGAAAACACAGTAAAGTAAAGCAAACTGAAATTATAACGTGTATATTCTGCTGATAGCAAGTGAGCACGAGACAATTCTGAACTGCTTTATTACACAGATACACTCTCGTCATTGCTCTGTGTTGTATTTGCTGTTGATTTGACGAGTGTGCTACTGTTGCGTTCTGTGTTCCGTTGCAAAAGCCTGAAATGTGAATACATGAGCTGCGTGTCTGCTATTCACTTCTATTAGCGTGTAAGTGATGTCAGTTGCACTGAAATCGGCATAAATTCAAGCGTGTAGATGTGAAAGATGGATTACATGAGCAATTGAGCGTATCTATTTAGAACTGAATGTCACAACAAACTAAATGATGGATTTTTCACACCCTACTACATCTGAAATAAGATTAGCATGTGTGCGAGTTGCATCAAATCCTACCATTCAAAGATATGCGTCAGAAACTGAAAAACAGATTATATTTCTGCCAATGTAAGCAGTTTAAATCAAAACAATTAGATTTATATTTCCGAAGCGTGATGGGAAAACTATTAATTTTACAATTTGTGGTGTATGCTGTTTTTGGCACTCACTAACTAGTGATTTATGCAGATGGAAAATTATAGGTATCTGAAATACAGTTACATATAGCTCACTTAGATCGCTTACATATTACATAATATACAAAGTTGAAAATACGTATGCTCATTTCATTTGATATTTATTATCCAGCTCATTTATTTATTTCCTTTTCACAGATTTGTTGTTTACAATCAAATAGATTCTTTTGCGTCGGGATTTACAGTGTCTATGCTAAGTGTGTTTGTAAGCGTTGTTATATTATGTGTAGATCGTGGGTATTTATAACATAACGCGTGCAACGACATGCATGGGCAGGAAGAATTATGAGAATGGGAAATGTCGAGTTTTTATGATTTGCAGGTTTGTGTAAACTGGAACTAAAAGCGTTTGGGTTGGGTTGAACTAAGCCATAAAATCTAAGTAGATTAGATGGATAATGTAATGAAATGTATAGGAAACAAATATAAAAATGCAGACACCACAGCGAGACTAAAAGAGTTAAGTTGAAATCGGTAAAAAATGCAAGTTAGTTGTATTTGAATTTAATGACGAGCATCATGAGAAAATGTTTGTCTAATCAGAGAAATCTTTCGTTTGTGTCTGGAATACTTATACGAACAGAAGTTAATTCTGAAGCAACCCGAGTGTAACTTATTTACTATCCAACGCATAAATTACAATACAAAAGCTGAGAAATCTTGCATTTTACTTAGTCATTATTCATTTACTAGGAATACATACCTGTCTAAATCACTTGAAGTTAGTTAGCAACAACAAGTCAGTTATTAGTCAAGTCAACTGTTGGCTTAGTTTACTTTACTCTTACTGTTGCTGGAGTTATAGTTGGATGAACCATTTATTAATTTCTGTCTTCACCAATCCACTTTATAAGTTGTAGTTTTGCTTTGCTACGCATGAGACACTGTATATTGTATATTTACCACTATTACCTATATACTGAATTCCTATTAATATATAAAGCTACTTCTATATTGAAAATTCATGACAAGTAATGTATAAGTAGTAGTAGAGGTCTGCGTGCATTAACTTCTCCATCGATAATAGCCTTTCTCACAGAAATACACACTGCATATGATTACAATTATTATTGTTTTTTCAGACGTGCTATTTTGTTTATATACACCTACTACACTACGCATCCCACACAAGCACACACTCAGCAGCATACACAGAGAACATAATGGGACGCCTAGGCTGCTTTTCTCGTTGTGTTTTATACAATAAAAACTGCAGGACACATGAACATGCACAAGCACAATATTAACTTGTTCGTTTTTCAGCTCGGATACGCTCTGCGGTTTTGAAACAGGCTTTTTAATGCCGGACCTACACTACACACCAGTAATATTAAAGTCAATGTATAATGTATCAATTATTTATTCCTTCTTCTTCATACAGTAGTAGTAGTGTACTCATTATTATATACTCTGTGCAAATGCCCATTAAGTGATGACCAGTATATATCCGAACTCATTCTCTCCCGTGTTTTCAGGCTGCTCTACTTGCATATAAGTAGCATATGATATGCCACAGCAATAAATAAAATTTAGTGTGATAAGATACGACCAGACGACTACTGTGCAGCGTGTAAACTGTAGCTTATAACACAACGGACTGTTAATGATATAAAATATTGCTAACTGTTGCATAATCCAACTAATGGTCTGTATAATGTAAAATGCTGGTAATGCTATGTCGACTTGAATTTTAAAGCAGAGTCCACTCTACTCTAGAGAAATCAACGTTGTGTGCCAAGGAACCTTTGGGAAAATAATTTCTATATTTTTATCGTCATGCATTGACGCTCCTGGTAATCTGCTCCAAGTTTTCCTCGTACAAATACGTTGTAATTATTATTATAACAAACTGGACGTGACTTTCGTTGAGAATTAAAAAATACTGCCTGGCTGCAGTTTGGATGTAATTACACGTCCGAGACTTTACTTTGGATTAGCCCATCCCTTAGAGTAGGTAGGTTAAGGTTGGAATTATTGATGCTTTAAAACTGCCTTGTGTGTGTCTACTGCGCTATATTTTATGTATAAAAATTTAATATCATCATACGTTTATAAAAATTGTTCAAATGAATAAATTGTAGTCATTCTACTAATTGATATAAATGCAATGCATCATTCGATCGTTTGCGGTTGAGAAATGTATGGGAGTTGAGTTGATTACTTGAGTTGATAGTTATTATTATCTGAAATGCATTTGTGTACATAACACACATTAACAATGCATAAAAGGCACACTCTGCTTTGGAATAGAAATACAAACTTATCATTTATTTCTAAATCCAGGTCAATAGCATCGTAAATGCTGTGAAATTATTATTCATAGTAATAATAAGCAGCTGAAATTTTCCATATCGAATGTATTTATACATATTTACAGATAAGTAGCGTCCATAACTAGACATAAGTTAGTTAAGTCCTTTTCAAGTTAGCAATGTGATAATGGTGAATGGTTTATTAGCTCTCTGTCACAGAAGAAATCCCCACGGATTAGAAATCAATAGTTACACGTACTAAAGTGAAGGTAACAATAACCCAAAGTCAACTCCCTTGTATTCACAAAGTATTAAGTGTTTCATTTTTTTTTCTTGTGGTTCTATAGTAATTTTCCCTCCTGTGTCGTTTATTTGTAGGCTTAAACCTATGTATAATGGAAATTCAATGTTGATCTTATATTGCCATGCTGAACAGTCTCACAGTATCCAAAAGAAATCTCCTATCCTCTTTTCATCTTTACACAGAAATGAGTTATTATTGTAACCGAGAATGTAAAGTGAAACTACAGATATGACATGATATTTAGTCTGCATGTGTTACGGACGGTATATAGCGCTAAAATGCTTCTGTATAGACCATGGAGCAAAGTAAATAAGGAAAAGGAACGGTTGGCATTCAACCAAAGGAGTCGTAAGGTAAAACATGAGACGGAGCCAAGCAAGCAAACCAAATCAAAGGAATCTGGTTTGTCATACATACATAGGGAAATACATACAGGCATTTGCTGCACAACAAATACACATTAGCCGTACATGTGTATTTAAAAGAATTTCATTATTCCTACATTAAGTAAAGGTAGGCAAGAGCAAATGTTTCGGCTTTTGCCTTGACTTTTCGTTTCCCGTGGCACATTATATGGTTTGTTAGTGAGAATTGTGTAGGACAATAGTGGCTCGTTTCGGGCAGTTATGTTTGCACTCAATTCAAAAGAGGTAGGTTTGACCAGTGGTTCTGTCTGGGCTGTTGTTGATTGTGTAGATGACAGGACACAATGCTCGCACACATAAAGGAAGCCCAACCTTCTGAATTAACTGCATTTCTATTAAGGAGGATTTTAATGCTTTCCTCTTTCTTACAATGCTTATCGAAATTGTTTGAAGAAACTAAACCACAACACACATCTGCTTTTAAATTCTTCCATTCAATTCTAATGCAATGTCTACTAGGTATACTCTACTACTGAAATACGAAATCATTATTATCTCTATATCTTCTTTTACTTTATGTCCATACATACATACATAGGCATTGTAAAGCTGTGTTTGTAAATTTGGCACTCTTATACCTACAGATGCTGTATCATTATGGTATTATGAAGTATAACTGTAAATAAGGGTAGAAAAAGTGGAAAAGGCATATAATAGTTTTTGTTGTTACAACCGTCTTAACAATTAGTCATGTTTATCTGTTTTAATCTCTCCATTATCTGAATTATATGTAAATAGCTGGTAATCCCTGTGTCTCTGAACAGGTACAGTTAATGAACACATAAATTTTATTTAAAGATGCTGAATCAAGTGTACATTGGCGTAGGTTTTGAATTCTGAGAGATTCTTGCAGCATTATATTAACATAAAGCACAAGGCAATTAAATACCAAGTATCTTACATGAGTGTGTTGAGTGTAGGTATTTTATGGTGTTTGTTTAGCTAATACTAAGTAGAATAATTGCGTCCACCTCCACCGAAAACCATTTACATTTGCATAACAGGGAATAATTGAAATTCTTGTGGCCGAGTCAGGTCTAAACGATTTAAGTAGGACTCTGTAGCGTATATAGCATTTAGGATAACATGCCCGTACTATATTACGTATTTAACTATTTATTATAGGTACTACTTACTACTTATATAGTTATATGGCAGAGATAGAGATACTTTGTCACTGTGTGACCTCCTCCTGCTCTCTCAACCTACACATTACTAATGCCATTACTTATGTAAATAAATTCAGAGCAAGAAGGCAATAGGCAATTTCCATTGTACAACTCTGTGCACTCCGTGCCATTCAATTGTGCTTCAGTCTGCTATTTGCTGCATTTGTATTGCAAATCGGTCGAGTACTTACTCGGGAACATCTGCAATGAATACCAAAGCAAGTATTACGTATTAGATTCGTTGTAGGTGGTGGACTATATAGATAATATTCCAAGTACAAAAGCAACAGGTTAAATGTTCTTCCGCTGTTCTGTCATAATAGTACCAGACACAGTGTAGAAAATATTTCCTGCGTCTACTATCTGAGTGAAGCAAAGCTCTTAAGATGAATGAATGAATGAAATGAGACTCTGTACTTAAAATTAAATGTCAAGTTAAGGCACAGCAAATTATTGTGATTGTTAACAAAACAAAATTACAGTGTGAACGAACATTCATCCTCTTATGTGTTCTTTAAAGAAGAAGAAGATGAAGAAGAAGAGAGCAGTTAGTTAAGTTAGAAACATCAAAACCTACATTTGACTGCGTTTTGTACAACAATGAGGATCTGACACTGCTAATAGAAAAGTCATAGAACTACAGGCAGAAGATGAGACGCTGCACCGTTTCTTCTTTTTATTCCAAAAGCCATTCATTGTAAAACGCTACTACTTTACGATGATCATCATCATCTTCGCCAAGTCAAGGTTTTGACTGCTGGCTGGAGGCTTTTCTCTTTTTTTCACTCGTCTCATCTCAACTCATCTTTAGCAAAGCCAAAAGAAGTCTTTTATTGTGCCTCAATGCTGCGGAGCTATTCAATGTCTATAAGTTGCTATTACGTTATGTATGTTGCACGTAAAGTAAGTGAGAGAATGATTCTTTTTCCATGTGAGACGATGAGGCGATGCGAAACGATAACTCAAGTACTTGTAGATACTACTACGAGATATTTGCCTTCTTAGAAATTGCATTCGATTTATATACAAGACGAGTTAATGAGTAGAAAATAACTTGGTTGTTAGTTGTTGTTGTTGTGAAAAACATTTGGTAGTTCTACTATTATAAAGTCAGCACACATCTTTTTCTCTATGAAGCAATTTGAATGATTATTCTTTCCCTACGTGTACACTTACAAATAATAATTTGATGTATCTGTATGTATGTATAATAGTATAATGTATTATATTACATTGAAATTCTTATTACCTACATCATGGATGCATTTTCCACCTATATGACTCTAATAGTTGTTAGTGTGTAGGCTACGTACTACAAAACTTTGAGTTTCATTGCTTACGGGATTTTTCTTATATTAAGAATTATCAGGATGTGACTGAAGACTTTTCTTGTTTGTAAACACGTACTCTTCTAAACTTATTTTGATTGTTTGCATTGATGTCGAAAGAAAATAGGCTAATCACACAAATAATGGGAAATTTTGGAAATAAAAACAAGAATGGAATCCATCCTGGGGGGTGGAATACCTGTAGTCTGGTTGAAACTAGCTAATTTGTTTGTTAATAACATTTCTTTCAAGTTGTGGACAAATTCTAGTAGCTACTGGGCTACTGTGCCTTGTCGTGTAGGTAGAAACTACTGTAGACCATCCAATCATCATTACAGTAAATTCATCTTTATTCAATTTCTCTCTGCCACACTATAAACACACAAAGACGAGGGAGAAAAGACGTGTGAAGTTCTCTATACCAAATGCATTTATGATTCATCCATGTCTCTTGAGTCTACTTCTTGTCTACGCAACATTATTTCAATCTAAATGCAAATAAACTTATAGTAATAAAAACTTTTCTTTGTTGGAAAAACCTCATTGAATCAACAACTTTAAACCCATTCTGCCTTAATGATATGGGAAACACTGCGGAAAATTCATACATCTTTTCTATACAGTAGCCACTCTTTCCCTAAATACTAATAACAACCGTACGTCGAGTCAGATTAATTAATAAGGTGAAGCCAGAAGAAGCGCCATATGTTCATGATAAGAACCCTTCTTCATTCTTAGTAGCAGTAGTATCTATCGAATTGTAGTGTTAAATAGTTTTAAATCCTTTTGAACAAATGAGAATTGAGATTTTTCATTTCGTTCTTCTCTTTTTCTTCCTTCAATTCCCAGAGAAAGAATTTATTTAATGGTCACATTCTCATCGTAGTACCAGCAACTATAACTGCTGGGATGGAAGTATCTGTAGGTAATATCAGGGAATGAGTATTGCCTTGCCTTTGTAAAAATTCTGCAGGTAGCCGTTGTAGTAGTGTTGGTTCTTTGGTAGGAGTTGCGTTTGAGAAACTTGATCTCACCTCTCGGACGAATAAAAAGGTACAGGGAATGCAATATAAAACGTAATAATATAAAGCAAGAAAAATCCAAATGCCAATAGATAGGATATCATCTACAAGTATTTTTCAAAGTTGGTGATTATAATGATTTCTTTGAGTCTACTACTAGTTGACTTGTAGACGAACGACCGTGTGTGTGGAGTGTAAGTGTAGATGAGTTGTTTAGGGTGCTGCTGGCCAGTGGGCAGTCTTTTGACGATGATGACTTTCTGTTATTTGGTTCACTCACTCAGTTCAGTCAAAACCAGAAGTCCGATTTGATTTCACTATTACAATCCATTCGAGTTTTCAAACTGCTACAGTATCCCCAAGCATTATTATATTGTATTATAACATGGCTATGATCGATCCTTTAACTGGTGTATGTACAAATGTGTTCGATTTCTGTTTTTTCTCAATGCACAAGGGAAACACACTCGTAAATCGCTAATAACCAAGTCAGGTAGCATTGTAATGTAATGTAAGGAAAAGAAAAGCATTACAGCCACCACTGTAACTGAGTAATATGCAAAATGCCTGAATAGTTATACATACTTCGAGTAAGTGCAGCGTATGTAAGGACTGGCAGTTACGCATGTATAGTCAAGACACACAAAAATGTATAATGGATGACTGCAATTACAATAGGAGAGCAAAACAGGAGCAACATCAAGCAAATCAACTCTACTGAACTAAAGTCCCGTTGTTGTTGGAGAAAAAGTTATATGTATGTATGGCAGGGACATGGACAGGGGCAGGTAGTGTTTAAAACAGACAACCTATCGATAATGCCAAGAAAACTACTTTTCACACACACATACAGAATAGACATAATACATAACCCTATGATATAACAGCTACACACACACAACTAATATGAAATAATAATGGGAATAATAATGGGAGCTGACTAAGTGAGGTGAGGTTTTCTTTTGGATGAACCTGCCATTGCTTTGTATATTTTTCTTCCTCCCTGGTAGCTTCTTCTGTATGAAATATAAAAGACACGCATAATAACAATACACAATACAGTAAACTGACATCTCTTTATACATACATAGTAGTAGGCATTAAAAGTACAATAATATGTGTAGTAGTGTGATTACCGTACGAGTAGTTGCAACATGGCAATGCCAATGTAATGTATAACAAAAGAGAAGAACCAGAACAAAAGTTAATGGTAATGGTAACACAATAATGCAATTGAATGGCAAAGGAGGAGGGAATATTTGTAAGATGTCGGAAAGGAAGAGACACACAAACCGTAGAAATACGACTACTTCAAGAAAGAACACAGACTCGGAGAGAATGAACGTTTGTGTATGCGGAAAAAGAAGCCGCAAGCAACAAATATCTGCAAAATAGTCAAGTCCCACAGGGTTATGCAATACCGCATAGGTATAGCGTGCATGTAGAATATACCTATGGAATATTTTATGTGTGTTTAGCTTAAAGTTGTATGCTGGTGCTGTGATGATGATGGGATGTGATGTTGGTGAGCTATATAATAATAATTAGTTATTAACCCTGAACTTTGCAAGTGCATAAGGAGACTGAATATGATGTTGATAGACGTTTGACCATCTTTCACATTCTTACCGTGTTTCTGTTGGCTGGTCTTTCCTTTTGCCGTCAAATCAAGTCAAGTTGTTTGTGCTGTGCATGGAACAAATCAGAAATCTTCACAGCTTATTGCTAGGAAAAGCGTAATAAAACCTAATGCGTGACATTACATACATTACAATTGTGTAATGAACTCGTCTCAAGACAGTCAAGACAATGATGTGTTTTATGATCTGATGACTAATACTTAATTTCCGACTGCAATTTGCAATCTATATAAAACATGCCGAGCAACACTGTAAATTTCTTTTGGTGGATGTATAGTCGTATCATGTATTTTACACGTAGTACTTACTAAAGCAAACATTTATTGAGGTAAAGGTGAAAATGGATATATCGTATAGCGTAGAGTCTCTTGTCGGCTTATACTGTATCATTCATGTCAATATTACTAAACAGTATACGTGTATAGTAGCGTTTTGGTATGATATCGTAAAACCAGTAAGATTAAAATGTTCTCATATTCTGGTAAATGGTTTTATACATAATATATCATACTGTTAAACTAAACTACATAATACTTCTCTTCTCGGAGAGATTTTTGAGAGATGTGATGTAATAAGAGGGATGTGAGCGTGTGTTGCGTGCCGAAACACCGTCTCGTCGTCAACTGTTTCTCCGTTCGTTTTTGTTGACTTGACTTGTATTTATTTTCTTGAGACTCAACGAGGATTTTTTAAAGACCAATGAAGAGAACCAAGAAGACAGTCTTCAAGTCAGGGCAAATTGCATTTTGGTTTTGTCGGGTGCGACGCTGGAGTTATTGTGTGTAGTTACTCTTCTTCTGAAAGAAGCAGCAGCTTGATTCTGTATTTGCTTTCGGTGGCAGATAATAATATCATGGATTACGACCGACGACTACTATGTAGTGCCTACTATATTTGTTTTTCTTTCTCTAGGGTTAAAATAAATACGAAGACTTAATGGATCCTGTAATGATGAGAATGTTATGGCATGCTATACATACGGATTATTATATTCCCCTATAATATGTTACGGCATATAAAGATGTATGCAAGCACTCCAGCAGATTTTCATATAAAGAAAGATGGAAGAAGATGAGGATTTCTTGGTTTAAAAGAAAAGATGTAAAGTCATGTCGTGTCGTTAACAAAAGAAACGTAAACCTACTACAGTTTGCTCTTGCCTTACTTTAAACTTTCTGACTTGACTTGGATATGCGATAGATGGAAATTATGGTGGTAGTGGGATTAGGAATGAAGGGTAGTGTTTAGTATTTAGGTATTATTAGTCAAGTCATCATATAGTCATCCTCTCTCGTGTGGTACATAGTGGTTTAGCAAGATGCAAGATGTTCCGTTTCACAGTTCCTCGTCGTTGCATGTTGTTGATGATGTTTGTTCAGTCAAAGTCAGACATAAGTCAAGTCCCACCACCAAGTTGCACGGAGTCCACCGAGTACACTTCCACTGTTATGTGTAAGAAGCAACCAACTCGGCGCACTTCATAAAAATGTGCCGATATTTTTCTTTGATTCACTCGCACACAGTAAACCCCTGAAAGATAACATATTCGTGGATTGCGGCTCTTGTATTAAAATGGGCTGCCCCAGACAAGAGGAGCGGAGATCATGTCAGCATCAGGCGTCTTTTATGACGTTAAATAATATTCTTTTTTCTGGAATGAGCCAACAACGGTGCTGCGTACGATGTCTAATTGTAGGACGTAAGTAAACACACAAACCCGTACATAGAAAAATGCGCTGTTTCAGTTTGTTATTGACTTTTCTCTGTTTGTGGTGAGGTTTCGTTCAACTGACTTCGATCAGCTTCCAAATTGCCAGGTTCAGTTTCTTTTTTCTTGGAAAGTCGGATGATGCGGTGTGATGTGATGTAAATTGCAGCTATAAGGGGTACATTATGTGCACACAGCCTACTTTAGGTATTCTTATGTTGGTGAAGGTTGAAAAGTGACGTGCCACACCAAAGTATATATACAGAGAGAGATAGAGGCAAACTTTTAAGGCTAGACGAAGTTGAAGTGGTAGGTAAAGCAAAAGCAGTAAGGGCAGATTTTCTTTTAAGTTAAGTAAATAGAGGGAAATCACTACCTTTCAGTTGAAGATGAAGGGAAATGGATTTCAAGAATGATTCCGTTCCTTTGAGTGCAGTCCAGTTTGCTTAACTGAGCTGAACAATTCTTTAGTTCTGGGGTGTTCAGGCTTCAATAAGTACTTGCAGTCAATTCAAGTCAACTCAAGGATGATTCCAACTTCCACCGTAGAATTAAAATGGTTGGGGGTTGAAAGCGGAGAGCGACAGCCTGTACTTTCCATTTGAAAAATGCAGCGAAATTCTAAAAGAACCTCTTTCGAAAGACGAGAGGAATATTTTTGCGAGAAGTAAGTTGCCGTCTGTAGTGGGGTTGTCGGCTCGAGTGTTTTGTTTTCAACAGATATGTGTTCAAGGTGGGGCGTGAACTTAACTAATAGGTACATGGCGGTGCTATATGCTAGGTTGGTTGTGTAATGAGGAAAACAAGCCGAAGAAAAACGGCCAACCGGCTTGGGTCCACCTGGAAAAATAAAGTTAAAAGTAATCTTCATTTTCATGCATTTAAATACTAACTCTAGCTAACTAATAATACATTACGAAATGGCATTCAGCAGGATGTGCATTTTTATTATCTGTACCGTACAAGATCTTCGCTTTACACACCATACGCATACATGTCGTATATTGACAAATAAACAGGAAATTGTAATAAGAAATTATTGGTAAATAGTATTTTTCTGCGGAAATCCATTTCTTTGCCCATCCTATATTTAACTACTAAATTCATTCACAAAATTGCATCTACAATGACATCCAACAACCCTTGGGAATTTATTTATTATTTACTTCCACTTAAGAAAAAGACGGAAATCAGGATACGATTTCACTGGAGTTTATTTGAGAGCGGTCTTGTATTATGGGATTGTGCGTATAGTGTATGCATGGGTCACTTTACTTGTGTGTAGGTGGGTTGGGTGGGTAATCTGTAGTTACAGAGCAATTGAATAGTTTTTCTTCTGTGTAGCGTATTTTCACACAACATACAATTTGTCCTTTTAGTAATGTACATAAAGATGAACTAAATACACAGGTAGTACAAGAGTACGAACAAGAGTCTCAGGTTATTGTCAATAAACATCCTTAATAAATAAAGCAATGTTTTCGTTATATCCGCTCAGGTCACCATCTTCGACTATTACCACAGGATCAGATTTCCTCTTTTGCTTTCTTTAACCAAATCCCATACCAACAATAAGATTACTTAATGCGTAGTACTACAGTAATCCCTTATTTATAAAGAACCGGATGCAAGTGAAGAAATCTTGTGTAGAAAAGCGACAGAGACGATGTTGTAATGTAACGTGATGCATTTTCACATACATACAAGTTCATCATAATATTCACATCGTGTAATGCAATGCAATGCTCCTTTTAGCTGCTTTCTTTCTCTTTATTCATTTACTACACTTTTTTGGTCGTCTTTTATGCATGCATTGAGAACAAAAGGGAGATAACGGCAAGTACAATCCTGAGATCGTATTCTTGGCTATGCAAGTACAAGTATAGCACTTAAATAAAAACATTCATTCATAGGTAATTGTTTGTGGGTGGAACTCATCCTTCTGGTTCTTCTTAGAGAACTTTATTTCCCTTGTGTGTGTGTGTTGTGTGTAACTCTCCACTTAAGTAATGATTATAAAAATAGACGGGTTCTTTAACTGATTCTGATGTAAATGTCTACTCTTGCTTACAACATCCGAGATTTTAATTCTACATACTTCCATTCTCCTGCCATGTGATGAGGAAAATGATTAGTTTTTATTGAGGATACGGTTAAAGAGACTTTGACATTGATGCAATGCAGAATTTCATTTCACATACATAAAAGTACAGTACTACTAGGCTTTTCCGTTAAGAGCTATTCTCAGATTTACTTTACCTACTGATGTGGTAAACATACTTAATTACACTCTATTTAGAAGAGTGTTGTGTAATACAACTAACTTTCCATACACATAAATACTTATATTATATTGTCTCTAGTACCTTAATGCACATTATTTGTCCAGTAGCTTAAAAGCAATAGAAAGGGTTATTCCATACATGCATTAGGTACTTGTGTGTGTTATACTCAAACCAACTAAGAAAGACGTACACCACAAACAAGTTTAAACAAAACAAGTATTGTGTTTCATGTCAGCATATGTTACACTATACCATTCTCCTTTGAATATACACTTTATATTACTATGTGCAGTACATTATGAAGATTTCTTGCATGTTGAAATTTTGGGTGGCATCGCCTGATACATTCAAGTGCAACCAACTCAACTCAAGAAAAATGGAAAAAATCATGTCATAGCATGACAAATGCAAAGAAAATAAGAAGGGTGAATGCAATGAACTATACTGAATAGCTGGACTGAAGTTTTCGTGTATTAATATACTCGCTCTTACATAAGTGCAGCAGTATAGTTTCTCTGAGTGTAGTATTTATTGTGTTGTGGTTGCCAGACTGGATCTAATGTGCACCATGTCACAGAGAAAATAGCATAATATGACTAAGCATAGAAAATTAGGATTGAGTGAAGCCTCAGAGTACGAGAAGAAGTGCGGGTAGAGAAATGAATGCAAGACGTTTGGTTCTATCTCAGCATAGAAATGCCACCATAAAGTGACGTGCTACGTTTAGATATCATTTCGTGAGAAACATGAGTTAGACAATGAGATGATGCACCGTGGCTAATTTACCCTTTTGTACTAATCCACTTTACCTACAATAGTCAGTCATAGAGTCACTTCACAAGGGAGCCCTTCGTGAATCACAGTTTTCTTCTTGATCATCCTAGTACACAATACAGTAGTTAGTGTCTAGTGTGACTTATACTTTTCCGTTATTATTCCTAAGGGTCTGTTCTGAGAGATATCTCACAATTTGGATTGATATCATGTTTAGTGGTGGTTCTGTGCTCTTATCTTGCTACTTATAAATAAATTAGAACAGAAACTCTCCAGTCTATACACGGGAAACCTCAAATGACGGTATACATTACTATTTTTATGTATTATGTCGAAGATAGTGACGATCCCCAGAAGAAGAGAACAAAAAACCGTCTCATTCTCACCAAAAGGGACCTTCCTAGCACAATCGGCAATAAGGACCCACCATATGAGCATCTCAGCAGTGTATTGAATACATATAAAAGAAAAAGAAGAGCAACACCATTAAACTAGCATCTAAGGCCCACAAATTGTTCACAGACCGAACCGAATGAGGACTTGAGGACACACACAAGACACAACATAAGGGAGAATGAGAAAACTTCCCTTCGTTCGTTTGTCTCTGCTCTGCTGGTGTGTAATGTTACAGTTCCTTCAGTAACAAAGCTGCCCTTCTTTTCAATATCCCTTGACAATGAATGAATAAGACTGGCACGGTGAATTACCGTTTCACAGATACATAGTGATAATAATATGCAGGACCCAAGTGTAAAGCACATTTAAGTAGCCTTATTTATAATGTGGGTACCTAATTCTATATAGCTTGACTATTATACATATAAATACTGGATTGCCTTTCTAATTCGTGTCTTAGTAAAGATTGACTGTATTCCTTGCCTTGATCATACTATTGAAAAAATAAATACATAGCTAACTGGAGTCAGTCCAAGTCCAACTCAACTGGAATGACAATAGATTTTCATAGAGTTCAAGTCTCACCAACAACAAGAAAGGGAAAAATCTCGTGTAAACTCCCATACTTACTTACAGCAGAAGAATTGTCATTATTCGATTCAAATGCGTTATTCAACTTGGCGAGGAATTCCTAGCCTTGTCCAATACAAACAAAATACTAATCTATATCTTGTAAAGAGGAAAGGAAACGAGAGTCACGCGACAGCGTATAAAGTATTTGCTACCAATATAATGACATTCTTTACAATTACTACTGCAGTAGTAAAAGAAGAATGCTGTAACTTTATTGTTGTGGATTGCTCTGGTATGTATTTAATACTAGCTATTAGTATTTCATGAAATTCCTGTACTTTCGGTTGACTAATGCTACACATACAGAGTACAATACAAGTGTTTTATTGAAAAATGTATTCTGGTCCAAGAAGTGGTTTATATAGTGGTGATGTCTCTGGTTTGGAAAAGAAAACGAAGGGGAAGGTGAGATTACGGAATTTTTCAACTGACGAAAACTTGTGTCGTTTTTAGTTGTCAAGTGTTTCTTTTAGATTAAGAGAATGAAGGGGTTGTTGTTTGTGAATGTAGAGTTGGACAGATTTTATGACTCTTCCTCCTGCACCTGTTATCATAATCATGAGCATAGAAATGGAAATCCCTTTTCTTTGTATTTAATTTATGTATTTTACTGTGCCATGGTTGTGTGGTAGCCTTATACTTCTAACAGAATCATAGAAAACTATTTTGGAGTCTGTACAGTCAAACACTTACCACTTACACATGTCTGCAAGTAACTGGCAGTGTAATGTATGTAATGTTCCCTTTCCTTTGAAGAAGACGCACGACTTCCTCACCGACACTACCATTTTGTCTGTCTGACTGTCTGCTACTCTGCTCTCTGTCATCAAACAGATTCTTCTCTCTCTCTACTTGTTAAAAAACTGAAAACAATTTACCATGCGACTACAGGAGTAGTAGGGATGTAGCCAAGACTTTTCTAGTTTTCTCATGCAGTACCTAAGTAAGTAAAGTAAATGACAGTCACCTGCTTAGCACTTGGTGTAAACCGTAGTTGAATTATTATATAGAAGTAATATGTTATTTAGCGTGGTTTTATTTTCTTTGCCTTATATATACAGTATGTTAGGTAGTAACCAGGCGGTTACTATGATCACCAGACACAGTTTCTTTTGGTTTTGATAGTCAACATAGGCCTGGTTACTACAAAACACCCTGTAGTGTAGTAGTAGTATAGGTAGTGTTAATTTCTTTAGTAATGGTATATTGTTATGGTACACTGTCCCTACATGATGTATTCTTGAGAAAAACAGTTTGTAACGATACATCACAGGATCAGCGAGATATTTTGAAGAATTTCTGCAAAGCTTTCTAGAGGAATGTAAACACTCTTACAGCTAAATGAATGACGATTCTCAAAGCTATAAACTAAAGTGCGATACTAATCCTGGCTTTAAAATTCGATGTGATACAATGACTTGTAAACTTGTGCCAATAGGATTTTTAAATAAATGCATGTTTAATTTTCACTTGTTATTGCAGTACTAGTTTGTCTCGTGCCCAAACAGAACTTGTCACATAGGTATCAAATCATTGACAATTTAAGTATGGTTCACAAAAAACAAACACATTAAGAATGCTACGCATGCAATGAAGGTAAATATACGCACATGTGGATTGGTGTAATAAAGTTAAGAATTTCACAAATGGAATAAGATGGTAATATTGCAAGGTTGGTTGGTTTCATATATCCATTAAGATTGTAGTAAAGTATAAAAGGATGAGCGTAACAGCATAACTCACGGATTTTTTGCATTTGGTTTTGCACGTGGGAAGAAACGTTTTTAAAGTTTTTAAGAAATCGAGAAGAGGAGAGAGACCGGCCCTTTCCTTTAGCCATTATTACATTCATAGATCTCTTTAAAAGATGTAGGTATATGGCATTATCTCCTTGACTTTACTTCGTTTATTAGCTCATCCTGCCCTTTGCTCATATGTTTCTCCTTATTATTAAAAGTTTTTATTATGCAATAGAATAAAAGGGAAGATGAAAGATTTTGACGAGCACCTGTAGCATTCCTAGGTGCATCTCTCAACACAATGCAATGATAATAATATTGTTTCTTATTAAACATTTACATTTTCCATGCTCATTGATTATTGATAATAAATTAAGGAAACTCATGCCTCACACTATGAGACTTGTGCATCATTCACTCTACCATCGTGCTTCGCCACCACAACCAATCTCATTCCATGCAATCCTGGTAATCTTATGGCCTCTACTTATTCGTAAATCTGAACTTTACCTGACATAATTATGATGGGCTTGACGTACATAAAGTTTAAGACTGTGCAAAGGGCTGACGGCAAATAGAATAGTTAGCTGTTGTGTTTTGAGCATCTCCTTCATCGTTCGTCTTCCTCCTCTCATTTTAATTCCGCTATGTTCCATCTCCTACACTCTTTCCCATTTTCATCAACTTGCACTGCACAAAATCCTTTGGTTGGGTTAACTTTTTTAATCTGAGCGAACCTAATCAAACGTTTGGCTACGCTTCGTCCCCTATGTCCCAGACTGTGTTTATGTTTATGTGCGTAACACATTAAAAGCAATTTCCAAATGGAAATTGCTCAAACCAACATTATATTGTATAATAATTGCATCTTTTAATGCAATCTTATGGTATTAGTAATATTGTACAGATACACTTCTTGGTCTGCCTAACTAATTTATTCTAATGCAAGGCAATGATCTCAAGTCACACTATTATTACACACTCCCTCGCACACAAAACACACACAACCATATCACATCAAAAATTGTTTCCGAGAAGCACTTGGATGACTAGCTTTGGTAAAACAAGAAATAAACTTTCCGTTTTGGTTCGGTGTAGAAAAGGTCATTTTTAATACTCCATTAAATGGTTTACCAAGACGGAGATGCAGATGCATCATGGTTTTTTAAATAGTTAGGAAGTTATATGTTTATATCTTCCTATAGCACGTCTTCGTTTGTTGCAGTATATATGTAGTACCTAGTCGTGATGTTTATATTAAGCTGCACATTGCTTTGACCGAGTATTTTCTTTGGTTGCGTTTAATTTGAATATATCAACATGCATAATTCAACCAGCAAGGTAAAAGACATGCTCAGATTTTCCCAAAGTATTCATCCATATGTTTACATGTGAGTGTGAAGGTCAAAGATCATTTTCTTTTGTATTTGTTGACTAATGCATGACCAAACACACTTGTTGTACGTACTACATCACTATTTATTTACCCAATACAAAAAATGTTATTAGTACCCAGTGGAAAACGAAGCATGGTACGTACAACAACCAAGTCAGCATTGTCACATAAATAAGTCGTGCATAGTTTCACTGCCACGGCATTGCCATCATCGTATCACATTGCATTGTATGGTAGTAAAAAATGCTACAGTTGACATTGAGTTGTAAAAATGAAGGAAGACCGTGTAACACGTTCTTTGAAAATATTTCTAGCACTCTTGTACCGAAAATAAAATAAATTGGTCTCAATTCAGTTTTATTAGTATTTGCATAATACACTTGGCATGGGAAAGATAAGAAAATTGCTTTATTTCACGTACTTAATGTTCAGACTAATATTCATGTGTTTATTAATAACAATACGGAGTATTTTATGCTTATACTATTATCTTTTGTATAGTACTGCGGTTGGTTGTGTGATTCAGCAACCTGTTGCACATGAGTCAGTTTGTCTTTTTCCTCGTCTTTTAAGTTTGAACTAAAGTGAAGAAGTCACAAGAGTAAAAGTTACCTAACAATAACAAATGATTCTATCTTGGTTGGATAATAGTTACATCTCACAATTTTCTACTCTCACTTATGTAGTTTATATTACTAAGATTACTACTGCACATGTCTTTTCATATCAAAGAGAAGAATAAAAAAGAAATATGTGCGAGGGACAGGCTAAGAGCTCCATTTTAGTTTTTTATATTGGTAGTTTGCATGGAAATCTGTCGCAGCAGGCGTCCTGATTGTGTCTCAGTGTTGTAGTGTGATGCAAAGCTTAAAACATGTAAAGTTTGGTGGTATATAATGTTATAAAAAGTCTGTCGGACGGTACATACAGAAATACACCATATAACAAAATAACAATGGTCTTGTATTAGCCAGGTATATGCATTTTCACTATTACACATACTGTATGCACTTGTCAAGAAAGTTTTCCTTGATCAGTGCACTATTGTACTTATTGTATAACAATGTTGAGGAGTAGGGCTGAACTGTGGCAAGAAAAGTTCATTGTCGGCCAGAAAGATTTCATTTGTGCAATCACACATACCGTATACATAATACATACACGTTAAAAACTCGCCATGTGCAGCCACAGTATAAGAATCGTACAAAATTTGCTGCACACACTGGAAATATTATAGTTTTGTAGTGAGTGCGATGCGTAGAGAATGGTACATTGCTTAAATCTTATTCTTCTTCCTCAACTTCTTTTCCATTCTTGTCATTTCTCAAATCATCTGTGGGAAAATCGACATTTCTGTGGTTTTCCTGCAGTTTTTAGTGCTGTCAGTTAAGTACCGTACACATGCTCAACGCTTAAAGGAAAACGGAATTGAAATGAAACTCAAATGAACTTTTTTAACTTTAGGGAGCAGCTAAGAAGAAATACGGAACAGACTATGTATTTAATTTTATAGCATTATATTGCTACTATGAAGTTGTACAGGGAATAATAGGAGGGAGCAAAGTAATAGAGATACATAAGCCATAAAAGTATTGCATATCTCAAGCTATAAAGTTACTTTATATTCAACTCTTCCCTTCCCAAGTTAAAGATCATACGACGAGAAAAACTCTGACTAACAATAAGAAAGAATGAGCAAAAGGTAATTTTGCATTTGACTTGGGCTTTTCATTTTCATTTCCCAGCCACAAAGTTGTTTTTTGTCATTTGCCTCGTTCTTTGCAGCACAATCGACTTCAATGTGATTGTTGTACATGCAACTGAGCATTTGACTGCTGCGGTTGCATTTACATTGCTTTACTTATCATTAAAATCACAGATTCTTACTTTTTCTTCCTTTCCGAGATATTATCACTGCCACTATATAAAACTGTTTACTAACACTCGCATAATTTGAAGAAATTATTAGAGTGATGCTTATGTTTGTGGAGATTGGAAATATAATATGACCTATATTTATTCGTATATCGTCAATTCGTCAATACTGGATCAAAAATCTTTGGGCGTTTCAGTAAAATTGTTATTTGTAAAAAATGTAGAAATGCATAGGTATACTATTGTTAAGTTACTTACAGGCCTATGCATTGTATACGTTTCACAATCACACATGCATGGTAAGCTTCGACAGCCTAACTACACACGTACGCACACGCAACTCAACCTATTGCCAGATTATATAATGCATTTGTTTACATATTAAAATTCGTTGCATTTATGTCCGATGTAGAAAAAGCAGCAGCGGAGCAGTACATTAAATCTTTTTGAAAAAAATTAATGTACAAATTCAATGAGTAACCAAAGAAGGGCCGAGTTGGCAATTAGACGGGCTAACTGGTTAGATCACACAGACATAAAGTAAAGCGATGTCAGTCGGACACGGTAAACACAAAGAAGACCATCACGAAAAAGAAGTAGACTAAATCAATAATGCAACTTGCCATGTAACAGAGTGATGAGCGATTAGTGATTAGTAAATAAATGAAATTGAGTTGCTTTTAAGGAAGGAGAGTAAAGGAGACACACTGCACACAGGTAAATTGGATTGTGTTTCTGTTACGTTGTTCCCTGTCGGTCTAGAAGTATCTCACTCTTTTTTGTAGCGCATTGTGTATGTACCAGTCGAATTATTTCGGCTTACCAGTTTATACACATTATGTGTATTTCTTATCATATCCTAAATACAAAACATGATTCGACTCATGGAATGAGTTTTGTTTTTCCTTGCAATTATTCCACTCTTTTTTATTTATTTTGTTTTTCGTGGTGTGTTGCTTGCTGCTCGAGTTGTTTTTGTTTCTGTTGTATTCTACTTTGTTTATTGTGGAATATGTACGTGTAAGTTTTTAGGTTGTCTGGTCTTGCCATGTTTTGACGTAGGTATGTACATATTCAGTATTCCTGTTGTGACTGACGAGAAGCAAGTCCCGACTTTCTTAATATGTAAGTCTAGGCCGTAGCTTTTATTATTACATTTATAAAGTGTGTACAACTTTTTGCACTTAGACATTGTCTTCCTATGTTATACGTTTTGGCTTCACTCCATAATATTATAATAACAAAAGGCAATTTTCATATGTTTGAATATTACTATAAGCAGAATAACAATTTGAGATCGTAAAACCGCATTTGCACTATGTACACTCCGCTGCTCACCCATCTACCTACCTCCCTTTAAATTGTTTGGTAATCATCACACCCACGCGGATCACACCTTCCCATTGTTTTCCGATTTTGTTCCTGGAGACTAATTTGTACTGCACAGGTTGAATTCAGTTTATGTTGCGTTGAGAACTTAAGGAAAAAGGATGAGGATTTTTTGGCTCTTTATTCTAATCGCGTAGGTATAGAGGATTCGCTGTACGGTACTGTGTGATAAGAAAACGTTAAAACCCACGTTCAGCAATATCTAAGAGAATACTTAGCCAAACCTCTCATTCTGTGCGAGTTTATTACAGCTACTCAGCCAAGGCAGTTTAAGTTTAAGCTCCAGCGACTGAAATCAAGGCAGAAGGGGCAAACAAACCAAAAACCAAATTGCAGTTCATGTTCGAAGCATGTTGGAGGAGCTTTTATCTTGTGTAGGCAGAAAAAGAACCTTACAGTAAAATAAGTATCTTACTTTAGTGTATATAAAAGTCACATCCCATTATATTATTATTGCCCCGTCAGTTCATTTTATTATACATTTCTTTGTAGTAATGCTTTACCAGGTCAGAAGGACTCTCTGGGTGTCCATCCGCCAAATCTAAATATTCTCAATTGAATGGGCTCTTCTTCTAGTCAATGATCAAATGACTTTGTTTACGAGTAGCGTCAGTTTTACTGCATCATCATCAATGAAGTGACTTTTAAGTGAATGGAAAATTAGTTAAATACTCGTGCTATAAAGAAAAAGTATATGAACCAGATTGGTAAATTGTAATTTACACAACTGACATAAGGACTCAATATTATATTGCATAGCAATACTATGTACAGCTAGCTGTAAGCTGAAAAATGTTACGTAATGGGATAATGTGAATACGTAAGAGTACCTAGTTACGACCTTACAGTATCTGCATTAAGTTCACATTAGATTATGCCTTGCCGTCAAATGAATCGAACGCTACGGTTATAAAGGCCCAGAAAGATGAAAAAAAGTAAGTTAATGCACGATGATGTTGCTGTTGATGATGATCTTTCCTGATGCACAATTCCGTATAGGGAATGAGACAATTTGAAATTTATTCAAAATGACTTTTAGGGTAAAAGGTAGACCGTGAACGTACATTATGTTTCTTATATAATTGAACAGCTTACTTATGTACGTGCTATCTGTATATTGTATTGCATACGTACGTGGATGACTTAAGTTTGCAACAACACACGGGCCATTATGTTAGTAAATACTTGCGATGCAATCCTGGGCAATATAATTATTGCTATGTAGAAAAAATATGATGCCTGTACCTCTAAGTAAGGAAGAAGAACGCATTTTCAAAACCAAGATCTGATTTAAAGCCTTTTATGCCTCTTCGAAATGTTTCACTCAACTTTGACTTATTAAACCAACCTGCCTCGACATGTACACACACCAGAGTTGGCAATTTTTGCACTTTTCAATGAATTTTTGTTGAAAAATGAAAAATTGGAAAAATAGGCAAAATATTGAAAAATAGGCAAAATTGGAAAGATATGAAAT
>JABASD010001627.1:0-37039 GCA_019776165.1 Pogonognathellus flavescens
ATTTTGATTCGACGCTAGGCAGTGAAGAACAAAAGGCAAAATCTCTTATGGCCTTTTAACATAGGGAAAAAGAGCAACTCTCGGTCTGTGGAGCTCTATACAATAACATGATTTGAAGCAAATGAGTTGGCAGGATAGGACTAGAGAATGGTAAGCTTCACCGTTGTAAAAAGCAGAAGTGTGTGAAAACAGAAGAAGCAATAAATCCTGAATTATATTAGTACATGCACATTTACAGTGGAAGTACTAGAGTATAAGAATTTCATCCATTTGTATTCAGAGGCTGTATCGCCATAAGCACAGAGATTTGCATAGGACGATGTAAAGAATAAATCCGAACCATTTTATGCCCAACTAAACTTCATAAGGAATTAGCAAGCAGATATCTGCTCACCGCACCGTTTTGTGTCCTGTCATGCATGTCGTCTCATCTCTGAAATTTTATAGTGCTGCATTCTACTACTACCACTCTTGTGTCAATGCTTTACCATTGCAGAAATGCAATACTCGTTCACCATATTAAGCATGGCGGCCATAAAATCTTAATTCCTTTGTTATACAGCAGTGTCATAGTCGTAACCAGTCATAACCATATTATTACTCAACCAAAGGTAATGCGTTCACATAATAGTTATTTGACTGGCATGACATAATGTGAATTTATAGAAGCATTTAACAATTACAGTCCGTATTTGCTATACTCATAGTATTAAATGGGACGATGATGATGATACATCATGGAAATACACAGTATCTGTGCCTGTAAAAGAATTTATGCATGTTGCTTCTCGGATATTAGTCAGTTGGGAGTTTTCCTCTTCATGTTGTATAAAATAAGAATTTATATACTCGTTTTGTATCACATCACGTGCATGAAAGATTAATGTTAAATACGTAGTTGGCTTAGTTTATTTTGTGGATTTTGTATTAGTATTAGTTGGATAATCTGTGTGTACATATTATGCTCTCATTCATTCGCACACAGTCATTTGCCATCTCTCAATAAGCCCACTGCCAAAACTTCCTAAATAATGAACGACAATCAATTTATTATCGTTCTGTGCTTTTCCAACTGCCCAAACAGATTTACGCTACTTACGAGTTACGACTCTGCTTTGACTTCTTTGACTGCAACCAGAACACCAACAGGAGGAATACCATTTCACTAATTTCGTTATGACTTTACAACTATTAGATATGTATTTACAACTATTATGTCTTTGATGTACTACAATTTATTTTTAGCATTTACAGTAACAGAAAACAGAGTTTTGAATCAGTGCAGTGTATAACGTGACTATACAAAAGATACAAAACAGAGACATTATTGTAAATATCAGCACAAATGATCCACAAAGAACAGAGGCAGAATGAACTGAAGTGTATGAATCATAAATGCCTCAAATACACAACCACAGAGCACCACAGAGAGTATCCAGGGTATGACATTGGCTGACTAAACGCATTACTAGATGCTTCACATATCAAAGGATATAACAAAATGAGTAAACATAGTAAATACAAGGAAAATGCACACAAATGACAAAATCAACAATAATCATACACTAAACCGCTAACGCTAACTAACTTGAAGTACCTGCTACATATTTGTATTTGCATGGTCATACAAACCAGATTAAAAGTTTTCCTTTCAGTGCTAATAGTTTACTTTCATCTAAGCATTAATTACCCATACATTGGTTCCTAAGTTATAAGTAACATCACCGCATGTTTCATCAACCATGCAGTCTCGATTTCTGTAACCTACCTAGACTACCAGCTATCCCACTTTCTGTCCTTTAAAATTTGACATTTTCAAGATACAGCGATCAGGCTGCGCGTAATAATATTTATTGTTCAGCCTGTAGTCTACAAATTCATGTAGCACTACTATATCTTACTAAATTGTCATTTGTCACATACAATCATCTTTGCATTCAAATCGTTGGACTATAATTTCTATAATACAATACAATGAATGTAAATAGGTCAAAGCATGCTGTTGTAATGTAACATCTGAATAGAATGTGATGTGCTTCCGCTGTAATGGCTGCCTTTCCATGTAGCATCACGCAGTAATTATATTCCACGCGTATGTAATTATCAATCAAGATTCTCCAACCGTAATTGCAACTTACCAGATCCAGCTAAATATGCTTTACACAATCTGATGACGTACACTATGTTAAATACCCTTCTATGCTACGTCATCCGGTTCTATGTGATTAAATTACGAATATTACATTTTTGATTCCTGTGGTGATGATGACACGTCATTACAGCTATTGAAAGTGCACCTATCTTTACCCCACAGTAAGCCACTTCCTCGGTCATATCTGCATATACTGTATATACTGTGGCACGACTAAACTGATGATTTTCTGACAAAAGAGATTATGAGATACTTTCTGTAATGTAACCGATCCACGAATCTTAAGCATCAAATAAATTAAATTCTAAAGACTGAAATACTTACTATATAAACTATCTTGTTAATGAAGAAGTTGTAGTCGGAAGTCGGAGCATGGTCTTAAAACCAAACGCATATGCGAAATAGGATTTTCTGTCGTATGATTTAATTTCTACTGCAGATATTACACCAGTAGAATACATGCTAACTTTATTACTTTATCACACACATGTAATTGAATTTCTGAAGCGTCAATGCCAATTACAATTGAACAAATGTTGCGCATCAATTATTTGTCCAAGTAAAACACAAAGGCAACTATTATCAACTAGGGAGGTATAATCTTGGCATTGCGAGAATGATTCTATCCTTCATTTAGAGAAATTACAGATATTCAGATGTATTTCTCACAAAAGAAGAAATTCATTTCGAAGAACCCTTAGAAAACTGTGTCTCATCTGTGGTTACAGTTTTAATGATTACTTGAGAAAATCAGCGGAGGCCCAACTTTGCGGAACAAAAGGTATTAAAGCAGATAATTGTGTCAACCGGTTGAAGGCTAGCGAAGTCTCCACGTGGAGATCATGAAAATAGAAGTAAAAGTATTGTGAGTTGCATGAAACAGAATAAGTAATAATTATGGGACGAGGGGAGAGACGATGGTGATTTCTGAGAAACAAAAGTGGATGAAAGATGAAAGAGGGAGGGAAAATAAGAGCAGAATTAGAAGAAAATGAGTTTCCTTGGCTTTTGTTTGCTTCTTCTGACTTTCTCTTGTGTAATCTTTCATTCAGCAGTTCCTGTCCCTACAGTGGCATTTACAATGTACCAAACACGCTACTAAAACAAAAGCCAGTTATACTAACAGTTGCATGAAGAAGATGAAAGATAATAATAGCTGAAAATCGTGGACAAAAGTCGAGACTGAGCTCACAAGACAATTCAGCCACGTAATCCCTTTCTTAGAGTAGAAGACCCATCATATGAAATAATAAGGGAAGCCTCTGAAAAAGTATTGCAACTTGATGAAAAGTCACACGAAAATAATCAGTATCTTCCCTTCCACTACCTCCATTGTTCATATAATAAACACTCTTCACACAAAATTGACTTGGATATCCTACGATTTTCCGTTGCCTTCTTACTTGAGTCTAGATTTGATTGGAAGAGAACATTAAACATCGTGGGAAGTTAACTTTAATATAGGGGCGCGTTGAGATAAGAGTGTGGTGATGAAATAAAGATTATTTACACAAGCCATAGTGTACTTACATTGCAAATTCTTAGCAGCTCCTTGAGATTGTACAAATAGTTCTCGAGAGTCTTTCTTATATATCGTGGGGACAAATAAATGTTACTTGTCATATTGCTCATCTTTTCATTTTCCAACGTAAGCAAATACAGACGGGAACCGGCACCGGGGGACCTGAGTTTCTTATTATACTGTAAAAACGTAGATACATAGATACTTGGATGTATTTAGTGAGTTAGTGAGTACATTATGAAGAAAGAAGCTTTGCAAATGTGACCATACCAGGGGGCTATATGTGATAATACGGAAGATTGATTTCTTGGACTTTCAACATTCTCTGACTGAGTGGGAGTACTAATTTTGATCTTTGTAACTTGACAGTGAGGGGATATAAATTAGCAAGACTACCTGCTGTACCTAAATGAATGCTGTAGCATCTATTGTTAATGCTTTTGTCCTTGCTGCAATTGTAATGTTGCAAATCTCTCAAATCTTGGACAAAACAGCTTTGACAACCGTATTACTGAAAAAAGACACCTACACCTTTTTCTTCCGCACTGAATAAGAAATGACCCTGGATCAGCATCTTATGTATCACTGTACATGCTATGCAACGCAGGAATACAATACTAATAGAATTGAGTATGTAGGTAGCTCTGTTAGATACAAACAAAATCCTCAGAAATTTTGAAACCTCACGCACCAAAAGATTGAATTTTGCCAATAGGAGGATTGCTGCGATTTGCTTTCACCAGCATACATTATTGAGTAGTAATACATAAAACATCTTCCACGAGTCCTCTCCACAACACCCTGAAAATATGAACAGACAGCATTGCAATCTGCAAACTCTGCAAACTGGATGTTGTGTCAGACCTTTCCTTCCATGTCGTGTGTGATGCCGATAATACGGGGCTTTGTGTTTTCATTAATACTTACTGTCTAATTTTTTTCAAAGATGATGGAACGATCGATTATAGATATTTGTGAGCATAAAGTTAATGGTACCTACTATAACTATAGTCAATAACAGCCTTCATTAGTTCTAGTAGGATTTCTTTATTGGGTCGGTTTATAGAAATAAAGGAGGCTAATGAATGAACGTGATGCATGTACAGATATTATGTACAAATATTACGTCCTGTGCGGGTACCTTTATTCATATACCTAACAATATAATGTGTATAAATAATAAAACCCAGACTAGGTACCTACTATCTACTTATCGAATTTATTTGCAATCCTTAATATGGACTTAAACCCTATACTTTTCCTGTTCACACAGTTTTTGAAGCATCTTCAGAATCCTGAAATCCTTCATGACCATGACGTATCTGAGTTGTTTATAATAGCATTATTGTGGTGCATTAGACATTAGACCATGCGGTATTTGTAGTTAAATGATAGGATTTTACGAGGCTCTGGGTGGCTATAATCTGAGTGAATTTGTTGGAGCGAGTATAATAAACTGTTAATGTATATATTCTGTTATCTATAACATTTAAGAGTCCTAGTGCCAACAATAAAAGCGCGCCTTGGCTTAGAGTCCTCTAATTCTCTTAATGTTTACATGCAACACACATGTAATGTACAATACCATTCTCCATAGAATGACATTGACGATAGAGACAGTTGTTGTCTATTAGTACGCTTCTTAACAGCTTCTCCAACATAAAACTGAAAACCGTCTGCACTACTCTGCGTGCAGAAGGCACTATCGTATCTATATGTGTTACATGATGAAGGAATAAAGGAAACAATTCCATACGCAACAACCGCGTCTACAAGATTACAAGTCGATACGGAATCTAATATTGAATGAGTGTGCATGGTAATAACGTTGTGGAGGAAGTAGAAAGTGTAATAATGTCACTGTGTACATATGTGACTATACCCATATAGATGGAATTATAGATTTACATGAAGTCTTCACATATTGTAGCAGGGGAAGGGAGAACATGTAGATCGTCAAAATAAATGATAACTGACACAATATCAGGAAAAGGATATTATGTGCAGGAAATTGGATCTCATCCACATACAAACACAAACAATGCATACTTACCACACTTTCAACACGCCTGGACACTGGACGCATGCATAAAAACAGATTCTGTGAAACACTTTTTTAATGTTAAATCCTTTCCATAAAGGCATTGACTGACAAATGATAATTGTCCACGAACGTGATACATGTACCATACTATAAAGTGAGTAGGTATATCACTATAGGTATTACGTATGCATGCATAGGTACACATGCGTTACACTTTAAAATTTCCAGATCACAGACGCAGACAACAACTTCTTCTTACCTATGTATATTACTTTTAATATTATCGGAGAATATATCCTATACCTGGTACAAATTGCCAATGTGCATATATTAAAATCGGTTGTGCTTTTACATTATAGGATATACAGTACAATGCCAGAGCATGAAGCGAGAAATAGTAGGCTAGCATAGGTATGCGATATATTATATTATATATTGAGTTTTCCCCTTATTGTACGTATGCTTAGAAGGAAGTTAAGTAAGTACATTACTTTGAGACAGCAAAGGATATCAAATTAACTGAAGCTAGGAAATCAGCCTTTCTCTTTGTCTCATAAAATTTTCTCAAGGAGATATTGTAAGACTTTCATCTAAAGTCTGTATATAGTTTGTATCTCTTTTCTTACTTTCTACTTGTTTCTGTTTCTTGTTTTGTGTAATACTCTATGTGACACCAGAACACGGTCTCCGGTCTTGTATTAGTTAGTAGTGTTGTATTTCTCTCGATGCGATGTATTGAATTCTAAGAGTAGCATCACAGATTCAAATTCGATATTGTCAGGCAACAATTTGACGCTGAGTCAAGAATAGTAAAGATGCTAAAGGTCTTACTGTATTTGCATATCGATCGCAACTCTAAACGGAAAAGGTAGTCAAAAATATATTTCACCGAAATTTTAAAACGTCTATAGTTAACCTTTGGTAAATAGGTATGACAATTTTACTTGAATTTTTTTCCGTCAAGTTCAGACCAGGTGTGATATATGAGCTTGGTTTAAAGCTACCGGAATATTGTCGAGAGAAAAATTGAAGTAATTTCATCATCTTTAATACAAAGAATACAAAATATTCCTTATGCACAAAAATGCCTACTCCTTTCTGGACAAAGCTGCATGATATGCGCTGTTCTGTACTACTTTTAGTGCTTACGCTTGTAAAATACTGCAAGCAAGATTTTTAAGTAGAAGTACATGTTACTTATTCTTGGCTGGAGCATGAGATGAGTTTTTCAGGTTCTCGTTTAAATTATGTGTGGATTTAGGAATCAATTCACTTGATTTCTTAATTTTCTTAAAGCCAGAAATGACATATAGTTTGATTGCCGATAGACTGTACTTGTTAGGGGTTGATGAATCCCACCTCATTACTGGAATGGAAGTGAGTTGAGGAATCTCAATGTATTTAAAACCTATTTGGGTCTCCAGCTCAAGGACCCGATGGACAAAGGTTGAGGATTAAGTTTCCATTTTCATTTCGCTTGCCAATAACAGAGTGCAAATACAACAATGGTATTTCCCCAAGCAACTACAGCAGCGGAAACGCGGAATGAAATGGAATCCCATTCAACCTCAATCCCAAAAGATAAGATGCCTACATTGTACCTGCAATAGAAAGAAACCGGGAGACAAGAAGTTGCTTGGTGCAATGAGCGTTCAAGCAAATAGGACCTTTTTTGCTACAACAACACTTCGAAAAATAATGTCCTGTGCTATGTACACAAGGAAGCCAACCGTTTCTAGGCAGTATCTATCAGGTATACCCATTGAAACAGAATTGAATGAAACGGAGAAGGTACTAAGAAAAATTGGTACATTTCAATAAATTGCCTGTGTAGTAAACACGAGGGAATCAAAAGAATATTGAATCCTTAGGGGTTATCTTTTTTCTTGCGCGTCCTGCCTTTCTATGTACCACGGACCTAACATCAGTGAGATCAGTCCAGTAGATTTATGTACTTACAACAAACTCAACTAAAATATTTCCAATGATTGTGGGAGTAGTGCAGAGGTAAGCTATTTCCTTAATTGCAAATACAATTTGCTCAAAGAATTGCACAAACACTTTAGCTGCAATTCAATTTGTGTAAGTGTAGGCATGTAATGATTTTCGAATGTGTTTTATTACAGAAACTTTAAATCTTCTTCTGCTTCTGCTTGAGATTCTGCTTGTGCTAATACAGATATTCAAATTGTTTTTCAATCATTCATTCGCTGCATCTGACAAAGACTTAATAAATTGTCACGTCTGCCCTTCAAAATGGACCTTGAACAAGATCAATATCAAAACTTAGTTTTAATATTAAACCTGCTAACGTAGCAGATTGTTATTGTAACCTCAAGCTAGAAAGAGACATTCATTTAGCATTTGCAAGTTCAATTTCGTATTTGTTAGGATCTCATGGAATATGACCCAGCAGCTAGGGCACTGCATTTTCTGATAGTGGCAAAGTAAATAATCCGGGTGCAGTTTTCCCGAAGTACCCATTTCTCTCTGTCAGTCAGACAAAGGAAGAAGCTTCTACATGCACTACAAGTAAATAGATCGTAGAGCAAAGGCAATAACGTAAAGCACTCAGGGAATACAAATGGGCAGTTTGAAATTTGATATGAAATAACTGCCATATGCATTCTTATTCTTGAATTGACTATCGACTACCACCAAATTGTTTCTCGAATACATGATCATAGTTCAGTAGAGTAGCAAAGACCAAGGTGTTATTGCAAAAAAGGTACAAATATGCAAAATATTAGAATTGAAAGGTACACTGGGAGCGAAAAGTTTGACATTTCAGTTATGTATGTAAATAATTCTGTGAATCTGAAATTGTTAAGCCATAAAAGTGCAGTGCTGAAAGTTTTGCCTGTGAAAAGGAAAGATTATCTGGAAAACGGTAATGAAATTGCACACAGTGCTACAAAAAATGGATTGTACCTGAGCAAATCCAAGGTATGAGCCAATAAGCCTATTATTGAAGTCCCCTCTGGTTTCATTTGTTCTTTGACAGTCTTTTACTTTAATGAATTCTAAGAACCTAACACGAAATGCATTTGAGCGTGATCCTACAAGTATTGAATACTAATATATATTTTTCTGCAATGTGACTCTTACAGATAGAATAAACGATGAACTGACCTTCCACAGTGAAAAATGATCTGTAAGAGTAAAACAAAGGAAATCCAATCGAACAATTTGAAAAGCAGAAAATGTTACACATGAAGGGAATGACTAAGAGAGTACTTTTCTTAGAAACCAGTGAAAGGTTAGTACACGTCAAAAATGGAAAGAGCCTGCTGAGTGACTTGAGTGGGTTACTTTCGCCAAGTTTCAGTTTACCACTTCTAGTTGCGATTGTAGGATATCTCACCGAGTGAATATAATGTACATGCCACACTCTCTATACATAATATATACGACATATATGTACATAAATGTTACTATTACCAAGTTCCTATAACTCGTGCAGAACTAACTAAAGCAAAAATACATATTGGTTTTCGTTGTGTTTGAAGAAGTACGCGGACATTGAAATGACTTTTCTCACACAGAAACGACAGAGAATATAAAAGCGTTTACCGAACACACAAACAAGGCTTCAACTGCAAGCAAAGATAACACAGGAAAATTGTTACAAAACAAACCCAAGCTATACCGATTTTTAGATATTTACTCTTGTTAACTGTTAACTGAATGTACATACAAACGTGCTAAAGTTCGTTACAAGAATAACGAAAAGATTGTGACAGATCAGATCAAACCATTTGTAGATAACTTGGCGGTTGTTTGGGTGACTTAGAAAAAATGAGCGTTTCCCTGGCTGAATGGAATACTGAGTAACGATGTGTGACAGTGTTCAATTGGTCATGGAATGACGAACAATCGGGCGGAAAAGGATATATCTAAAATGTCTTAAAACCAGACTCGTTGTCTTGTCGAATTGACACTAATTGACAATGAGTTGTGTTCACAGTTCAGTGAAAGTACCCAAGAAGAAAGTCCGAGTTTGTTGCCATGTTTCAATAAACACAAGGCAAAAAAGAAAACGAGCTGTGCGTATAAAACTAGTCGTCTGTGAAGAAAGTAAACTGATCATAATCCGTTTCTTTCGTGACTACTCTGAGTATCGCTTTGTGCTGTGTATCATATAAGTAGCCATGTATAAAGAAAGTACTTATGAAGAATATTATGAAAATAATATTAACAGGAGAGTTATAATCTTTACCTTACTACAAATCAAGTCACTCATGCGATAAGAATTAAGCCAACATTTCGGTTTATACTGAAAACCACAATGTCTCTTGGGCACTAATTGTAAGTAAGAACAAGAACGCTTGACCTAAATATTTATTACGACAAATTCAATGGATTAAGTAACTAGCAACGCAACTCTGACATAATGTTGTATGTAGTAATGTATAACCGTAAGGTAAGGTTTGCAATTACTTCAAAAGACGAAATTAGTCTTATTAGGAATTCCTTCTGGGTGTTTCAGGTACGTCGCAGCAGTTTTCCCTTGAGCTCATCCTCACGAACTTCTACTGGAGAAGTTGTTGAAGACGAGCTTTTTATTCCTGCCTTGTCCAATGTTTATTCCTATAATCATAAGTCAAAAATGGACTTTACTTAATGATTCCATCGCATCCACTCTAAAAAGTCTCTCTCGTCATAATAGTACTTGTTCACTTGAAAAACATTTCACAGATTTATTTAGGTATATACGACAAGATAAACGTTGAAAGTTTAGAATAAGTACATTACATGGAAAAGTTTGGGATGGGAAGAAAAGAAGATATTTGAATTCAGTGTAGAACAGATTATTAAAACGTAAAAATACTAATACGAATACCTAAACTTAATGCTACTAACTAAGACTGTTTTTTTACCTTGGTGTTTCACTTAGACTTTCCTTATCATCCGTTTCTCTAGATTTCCCTTCTTTACAACTTGTAATTTTACATAGTAATCTTCAAAATATTTTCGGGTAATATTTTATGAGAATTTAATTCTGCTACTTATTTAAATTAGGTAACTAAAGGTAAATTCACCGAATAAATAGTTGCTGAGTTTTGTGAGTTGCCATTGCTGATGACGCGTACCAGAATAGTTATTACAGTCAAGAAAGCAAAATAAATGATGATTTCTTTACGCATCTTTTGCTTTCTCCACTATAAACTTAGTGGACTGCCACAGGCATTGTAGCTGTGATGGCAGATTTTTATTACAACTACTTGGTCATTCAGAATGAAAGTTTCTGAATTAGCTTTCAGGAATCGTACTGTCAGGATTTCGGGATTATCTTGATTTTTGGCAATGTTTATTGAAGACCACTGAGTGTATGATATTATTAGCGGTGGCTGTTAGCTGTGGTATGTCAATTCTAGCCTTGCAAGGAATAAATGTAAGGTAAAAGCAAGAAATCAAGGCGGATTTCCTCCTGGTATTTTATACTGAGCGGAGTGATCATCCTTTTCTTTATATATACACCATTCTAAACGCAATAATATTCTCTTTGGTGTTATTGTCGTAGTGTGCTACATTACTATTCGATCCAAAGGTTTTATGAAGCTACGAGGTACACGCTTAGCCATTTCCAACTCAACACGAGACAGTGACTTTGTTCCAAAACACAAGTTTGCTATACCGGTAAGCATAATAGAGCACTCGAGTGGACTAATACACTAAACTAGTAGTACATTGTCCCAAATGGGCACGACAATGAAAATGGACATAAAAACCAAGAGAACCATAAGGAATTGTAGGCCTTTATAGTAGAAATAGACAGCTAGAAAACTCTCAAGATAGATTTTACGAGTGACCGAAGTATAAACTAAACATACTGCAAGAAAAGAAGACAGAAAGAAAGTCAGAAGATTCCAATGGAATGTACAGCAAATAATATCAGCCTTAAACACTCCCACTAACTATTTACTGAAACAGCAGCCAGAACCACCTAAATATTCACATGAGGTATTTTTCATGTTGTCGGTAGCATACGATATTATTAGTATTATTTTTATATCGTAACGAGATTTTCTTTCCTACATTTCATACATACCTACGACCTACATGTACAAGTACAACTCTTAGTTTTTGTTCCATGTTGGAATTTGGAGTAGGGGAAGAGAAATGGCCAAGTGACAAGATGTACTTGAACATCAATTCTACAGCTTATTTTACGTCTATAGTTTATATTATTAGCAGAAAGCGATACAACAAAAAAAGTGATGTTTATACTAGAGACGCAGCGAATAGTAAAAAGGAATCTTGTAAATGTAATACTGTTGGCAATGAATTCCACTATTCTTGTACATCACGTTTTCCAAATATTCTTGTAAATGCCACTGGAACGCATTTTCGTTTTAGAGGATGTTGTATGCAAATAATATCTTCATGACTGTACATATGTAAGGGAATCTTATTTTATTTTCTTTGTTTCATACCTCGAAGCGTATCTGAGAATTTGTATGATTCCTCTACTTACAGATATTGTAATAACAAACAACCATAGTAAAGTCCAGTGCGTCTATCAGAACCTGTTTATACGTATAGCCCACAAAATCTTTCGTACTCTTTGATGGGTGAAAGTATATTATAGTAATACTATATAGGTAACACAAATGGTTTAGAAAATGTAGACTAGGTACTTATTTTAGTTTGGTAGAACATAATTTGTTGGTTTACTTCATTGGGAAAATATCCATCGTTTGCCTTGTACAAATAAGTGTAATGTTAAAATAAAGAATAATACGTTTGTACAAATGGTATGTGTGCAAGGCCACCAAGGCACTGCTTTCTTTTCCCTTGGCTTGTCGTGCAACTTTTAGCTCCCTCATGCAAAATCTTACAGTCCGTCCAGATCATATTTCTTCTTCATGTGTACACACCATGTCCGAGGGAGCTTCACAAACGGCTACTACTAGTTGTATAATAAGAAGGTTATATACCCCCAAACGGAAACTCGTACATTAGCTTAGATAGTGAAGAAGTGTTTCATATAAATGTAAAATAAAATGTTTCTGCCTTGTTCATTGCATAGACTATGGGAAATATTTTCCGAGGTAAAATAAAATCGCAAGACAGATGCTTTCATCCATGTCTATTGCACACACATGCAGACAAACCAGTCTCTGCACTATTTGTATAGGTATCCATTGATGCAACAGACAGGTAGCCACGTCAAGGCTTTCATTTCGAAGAGATGTCAAAAACTCAACATTTTGGGAATCGGTTTGGACATAAGCTTTTTTAAAGTTTTAATTAGGAATTAATCAATTTTATAGTCGATTAGGTCAATTGAGTCAACTTTCACTTGCGTCAGCCAGGAACATTGAGTCGTATTACCTAAACTGGTTTTTATTTAGAATATAAAAAAATAAAGCGTTTATTTTGTTGAACTGCCTCGTGTCACATAAAAATGAATTTACAAATGAATACTTCTACCAAAAGTGAGAAAACTTATTTAAATTCATTTTCCAAACATAATACAATAACAATTAAATATATTAGTTCATTAGTTCGGAGATTTCGGAGGATAAGTTATTTGAAATCGAATTTAAAGTCAAGCCACAACCTAAATGAAATATGTACTGTACATCATTGATTAATGCGAAATTGCGTGAGGTTTAATTGGAAACAGAACCAAGAGACTGCGAATCAATATGAAATATGCCGGACAATGCCGCGTATTCCGGCAACACTTAGACCTTTTCTGATATGTATGTGCGTTGTAAGTAGTAAATGGCAATAGTAATTGCAATAACTTGTTTCGTATTGTGTTGCGTTGTGTTGCCTACATTCTGAAAGAATGTAATACGTGCCAATGTGACTGTCTTTCCCTGGAGCATTTCCAGAAGTTTGTACTTGGATGCTACTACCAACCATCACAGTGCAGTTTTACTACTCTTTTAAAGATCATGGAAGGAGATACAGATATACAAAAAACAACCCTGAATGTAATGTGTATATACGCATAACAGTTAGAGAGTTGTGTAGTATGGCCTTATGTTACTGGAATATTCACTTTAGCTTTGGTTTGTTCGTATTGTGTGTGTGTGGATGAATGGTATAAAAAGGAAGGACTGTGTAAAGAACGTCCTCAATAGTAGTAAATATTAAGAGCTATGAACATACGGGAGTAAATGCATATGAGACACAAATGTTGTACATTCACTACCAAAGGACGATTTCGACTTGACTTTCCAGTTGAGACTAGGTCGAGTCGCCGACACCATACATTTATGTGAGTGCAATTTTACATTCTGCCTCGTAGACTTCATATTGCCCACATTCATTCACAGTGACTCCTTTCACATCAAATAACACAAAAAGTTAAAATGCACCTTTGTGCTACGTCTCTACAATAAATGAGCACATACAAGTTGAGAGTACACATTACACTTCCAGGACAAATTCTTTCAGGACGATAAAAGTTATAGATGTGAAAAAAGCTTTGCTCTCACTTTCATTCATTGTCAGAAATTTTCTAAGTAGACCTGAGTAAGTGGTAGTGGTAGGTATTACTTCACCAGAAAATTAATCATGATGTTGAACATCGTTTATGGGAACAACTAAATAATTGTTATGTTACATCATTATTATCACATCAAAAGCGATCGAAAATAACCAATATTTCTTGTAGATTGTGCAAAGAAAGTCACCCAAGTGCAGTAGAGCGTTAAAAATGCTATATGGGGATCATGAATTGTAAACATGATTTATAGAGTATTATCTGTCCAGGTTTATTTCGATAGATTATCTAGCTTTTTCTATGTCAAGTTTAACAAAAATTCCAACACTCGTTTTAGAAAGATAAGCTGTGTGGACTAGGGATACTCTTTCTTCAATGCGATGGGGGAATACTGTAGAACCTATAATAGTAAGCTAAAAATGATTTAGATGAATATATTTTGGGGATCTCCCTTACAACCACCACTTCTCTTTTTATATTACACTCCGAGGTCAAGAATATACAAAAATGTGCATGCAGTTCATGCAGCGTTAACTGAAATTGATGACCGTTCTACATTCCTTCAGAGAAGCGGGATGATGCTGCTAAAGGATATTGTAAATCCGATAAAAAGTTGTAAAGGGCAAGTCGTCCCAGATTTTTTGTTTTTAACATGCAGCCGTGCATGCTACGACAATGGGATTGCCAAACGACTAAATTAATTCAGTCAAGAAAGTAGTAAATTGAGAAAGGATCATTAGACTGGCAATTAGACTTACATGACAAGATACCATCTCACAAAAACTAAAGCAGCGAGCAGCTACCATTCTGGTAATTAACATGGAAAAGAAACCGCAGAGAAAGTCCACGTTGTGAAAGTAATGTGTTTTAGGAAGCATAATGTCACGTTTTGCGGCTTTTTTCACGTTGTTCGTTTCAGGTTGATTCGACGTTGCATGTAGTGAATAGAAAAAGACTTGCCTCGCTTAAAGCAAATACTTATATACTTATATAGTTGAATGCAAGGAAAACAAAAGGAGCAGCTAAGGATTAAGTAAACTTTTGAATGTGGCGCAGATTGCATTTGTATGATGAAGGGAGGTTGGAAGACACAGATTGCTTAACAACAGTCAATATGGAAAACAAATGTTAGACTTTTATGCATGAAATTCTGCTATATAGAGAATTTTACTCAAGGTTTTTGTGGTTTGCAAGAGTCGGGAGATTTGCGACTATGCATGGAAAATCAGATTATATCTTCCCTAACATCATGAAGCTAAAGGTTATCTTATCATGTTTTACTACGTTGACAACGTGAGCTCATCAGTTCAGATGTTTTGCAAACAATACCTAGACTTTGTGTTGTGCTATGTCAAGGAGAGCTTTACCTGAGTCCGTATACGTGATAAGTTTATGCAGAAGTTGAAGATGGTTATATTATCTCTATGTGGTATATCATTTATAGGGATGAGCTGAAGAAGGAAAGCCTATGACAGCATAACTAGCTAAATAAGACGTGTTTCTAACATAATAAAATGTCTTACCTGAATGTTAACGAGACCGCAGTAAAAGTGTGGTGGTTTCTGGTTGTTATCTTTAGCTTTCCTCGAGGTAGGGCTGTGTTGCTGGAAGCTGCCGAGTGTTAATGACTTTTGGCAAGGAAACATATGGGAAATAAACACAATTGGTTTTCCTACCCGTTTCTGCCAACACGAAGGAATCGCAGGATGCGTGATATAATATGAACCTGGACTGGAATTCGTTTATGTGGATGGTGGAATCTGGAATGAGATTCTTTTATGTTCAAGTTTATCAAGATCAAGATCATGTAACGGTAATATTTAAGTAGCACTCTAGAGAATTTTACATTCACTTTTCTTATAATGTGTATCTTAACACGATTTGATTACAAACAACGACTACACAATTCCGTGTCACATAAATTACACTTTGTTTGCTCTCGTGGTGAGTAGCCCGGTGAAACAAAAGTCAGTCTTTAGTCTTTATATGAACTCTTCAATCCGTTATGCTGCCTGTATTATGCTGCAAGGAAAAATATTTATAATTAAACTTTGTCAGGTTATTTTTACAACATAGTACTGAGCAAAAATTTCTCAATTAATTCAAAATTTGATTGAGACGAATTGGAAATCTTGTGCGTAATAAAATATATTAATAGATTCTAATGAAGTGAAGGGTGTTTCATTTTCATCGTAAATGGTATATTATGATGATTGAAGACGTAAAAGTGAAATGCTTTTAATCAAAAGTATTTCGATTCGACTCTTAGCACTTTTGACAGAACTTTCATTTACAGTTTTTTCATGTGAAATTGGCAGTTCCTATTTTCTGCATTATTGCACTGCAAGAAACAGGAATTTTACACCAATCCTTCGCACGTTAATGTCAAATAAACAATAACATTTGTTTAAAGCATTAAAGTTTAAACTACGAAACTATATTAGTGCTTCAAAGTTATTTTATTAGGCTATGGCAGCAACTAAGGCCACAAATCGAGCATTGATCCCTTTCTAGGAGAATTCAGGGTGAGTACCTAATAGTAAAGTGGAAACATAAATTTATTTATTTAGATTATATTATTTAAATTACTAGCCATAAGATTTATAAAGCACTCATAGGGAAAGGAAAAGTCGCTTTTTAAGCTTAAAGCACTATAAATCCAACTGTGTCGAATGGATAAACCTGGTATGTGTGCATATATTATTCTCATTTGCGAAATGAACTTAAAAACTTCACGACAACTCCACAGCTACATACTAAAACAAGGAACACATGCAAGAAATTGGATGCATTTGTTATGTTACTTGTCATAATTGCGTCTGTGTGCCATTTGAGTGCATAGTACTTAAGCAGCAGCTCCAGAAAGGGCAAAAATGTTCGCATAGGCTCGTTTTACCTTCAGAGTTCAGCCGCAGATGGCTTAAGGAAGAGTCTCACGAGTCTAAGCTAAACCACATTCCTTGTTACATGGTAATGTTCCTGTCTGTAGTATTTTAGCAAATGACACTGCCAGTTTCCTTAACACATTTGTGCTTTTACAATGACACTTAATGCTGCAGAGCATAAATGGAAATAAGATGTTGATGAATGGTTTATGATTTCAAAAGTGAACTGAATTAAATACAGAATCAACATTGAAGAGGTGGAAGCGGAAAGACATGCAAATAACGAATATAATAAATTTTGTTATAATGTGATCCCACGAAATCCGGGTTGTTGTAGTATTATAACTGCGTTTACAATCCACACAGTAAACACAACACAAAAGTCAACATTAGAAAGTACAAGACAGTGATTCACGGTGGAAGCTTCTTCTGCTGCTGCTAAAACCGTCACATACACGCAATCTCTTTCTACACCCCTTTAATTGTAAGTGTACAGTTTGTCTGTTTAGTTCTGAATTCTAACTTGTCTATTTATTTAGTTATATTTAGTGTTTAGGTATAGAACGTGATATTGGTCATGAGAACGTTCCCAGTTCCAAGACTGAAAACACTGAAGCGTTAACAGCAAGTTTGTTTAATCTGACGGAAGTGAACTCCGTATGAATTTCAACATTGCAGCTACAGTTCAGTCAATGCTTCAGCTTAAGTTACTTAACTTGAGCAGTTATTTATGCTACGTGTATTGTACACACATAAAACCCACATAGAACTTCCACAGAGCTAACTTTATGCCACTACAAGTGCACCACTCTCCATTATGGATTATAAGAACGTCATTACTGTCTGTGTGGCTCCTGTGGTTTAGTTTGATTTTATCCTTTCCTTGTTTCATCTTCCTTTTGTCGGTGTATATTACCAGAGAATAAGTACTGGTAGTGGTATGAACCTCGTGAGGATCATCATCATCCCAGCAATGTTATATTTGATCATTTTAGCCACACAGTCATGTTCAATGTTACCAAAAAAGATTTGTGCATCACACACGAAAATACATACACAAACGAAATATATATGAAGTCTTCGGTTCGGTATATTACTTTTTTCCTGTGCAATGTAAGATTGCATTTTTATACAGTAACGTTGTGTATTTACTATTGTAGTTCTAACTCATTCTTATTCTTCCACCCTTTAAAAAGGGAAATGGTCCGATACTTTGTAAAATGCGAGAAAGTCCAAAAAAAAAGTTTATGTTTTGTTTATTTCATATGCAAAGTAATCCATTACTGAAATGTCAGATTGTTCAATTTCAGGGATTTCTTTCAGCCCCTGGTGATCTTGCAGTAAGAAACTCTATTTTCGCTTCTCGCGGTGAACAGAAAACTTTCTTGAAGTCCTGTTCACATTCATGTGGACTAGACGTCTTGGTGCATGAGGGAAGCAAATAAAGATCAGCCAGTAGTGCAAAACTTTTTCGTTGCTATATATGGTACAATACTTATGCAACATATACATCTCCGCTTTCTACTACACACCGGTGTAAAAACTATTAGTTCGGTTAGTAGCTCGTAGATTCTATTATTTCGTTATTTTTGCTTCTAACTGAAATTCGCTTAACACCCTACAACAACACTATTTGGAATGAGAAGGAGAGGGATTTGAAACTTCTTTATTGGGGTACTTATGCTGCATTATGTGCTGTGGTGTAGAATGTTAGTGTTATGTTATGGCTATCGGGAGCTAGGAATGAGAATTCTGTTTATTTTTTAACTCAAGTAGCAAAAAATAAATTCCCGAGATTTGGAATCGTGAATTCAAGGATGAAGTTTACATTTTTCATGTAGACATCCTATAATGTACTACTTAAATCTTACTTCTGGTACATAAAAGCACACTACGATGATGCAAATGAAATACAGTAGAAATGGAGCATGCAAAAATATACCACCACTTACAAATAGCTTCAGGCGTGCGAAATCCTTTACTCTTAGGTAGGTACTTAGTACTTACACTTATTTGTGCAACCGTGAATCCCAACATACAAACTAAGTGCACATGCAAAGCATCTGACTCAACTGTATTTAGATAAGAGCGAAATACCTACAGAGAAAAAAGTACAACTTTTCTCATTTTTGAATTTCCACTTGCTTACGCATGATTCTATTTATACAGAATGAGTTTTCCGTGGAATAGGGGTTGTTCACTCAGCGTTCGTCTGCATATACTTCTGTAAAAGTGACTTAAGTAACTCTGTCATCTAACATGACTTATTAATGTAATTAGGAACCAGTTCCATATTTGTATTCAGTTGAACGTTTACTTTTATAACAGTGAGCTATAAAACTTTTCTATTCTGTCACAAATTGGACAGTCAACATGTTACAAGATACATCGTCATAATTAATTGCTTTTCACAGTTGTCTGTTGGTGCCTAGTACCTAGGATTGTCCCCTGTCACATTTTAGAGATTTAATTAAGTTGACATTCAACTTTACATTACTAAAATTTGCATAAGAATCATCGTCACTTTCCTAAGAACAATTCGCTGTAAAGCTTATCTGCTTCACACATTCACACTAAAAATAAAAATGCTGAGGTATGTAGCATGTGTCTTCATTCTTTCATGCATTTTTCAATAAATGACACGTACTAAAATTAGCAAAATTGCACTATGGACAAACTTCAAAATGCATAGCTTACTCTATACATTTATGTAAAAGATCAATAATAGTAAGGACCTTCAACTGCAGACATTTATAACGTCACCAAGGGTTCTATCTACTTAGGTACTTCACTTAGGGAAGGCACTTGATTTCATGCATAGTAAATTTATTAAATAGGTGGATGTAGAGCAGCTAGCCCAATTTAGTCTCAACGTCATGTCTCAACGTATTTTCTGTCTCGCCAAAGTTAAAAGTTACCAGTAAGTAACTCTTGACATGAAGTGAATTGCATGATGGGACTTTTGAATTGCTGCTTGACTTTCTCTTGGTAATTGTTGTAGATGTTGATGTCAAAAGAAATTCCCCTGCATCGTACCAGTGCAGACTTTAAAAATATACACGCATCTGGCAGCTGTTTTATTCTACATAATAATATTACCTTGCCACTTGCCACCTTAATACATATACTGAAATTGTAAAGCTACCTTTTGTACTGCAGCAGCCAGCAGAATAAGAAAGAAAGTCACTCACTAAACTTGACTGGAATAACCAATTAGGGCAAATATTAACATAAAATATATTAACTACCTACTAAATACTAAATAGGTACCTATACTAGTATCGTATAATATCTCTACTGTATGTATATAAGTAAGCGAAAAATAATGCTTTATCATCTTACCCCGCATTTGCTTATTTCTATTGATCTAAACAATAATATTTCAAAATTAGTTCAAGTAGGTCGCCAGCGTCTTCTTCGACTCATTAGGTAATGCATAAAAGGACTAAAAGATATAATGTGGAATGTGGATGTGTTGGTTCAGATTGCAGAGAGATAATATAATAATTTGGTGCAAACGAAAGAGAGAAACATATCTACATGAAGTATTTTGAATCTGTTTTGTGTAGTTACCTACACTTATAGAAACACGTTTACTTTATGTCGTAGAGTTGTAGCTCCATTTCAAGTCACATTATTACATGCACACCTCTCTTGTTAAAAAATATTTATATGGGCGACCCCTTAAACAGAAACTGAGCATTGTTTGTGAATATGGATTTCTAAGAAGTGTCTTCATTCGTCATAAGAAAAAGCTTGCCATTGTATAGATACGCAAAAACCGCGACGTTGTATTCCACAACACCAATTATGGAATGACAGCAGAGTGTCAGTGACTTGACTGCTCTCCTGCCCACTATTCATTACTATTGCACTTAACATAATATATTCTCCACTCTCAAATCACTTCACTACTTTTTCTACGTGCTCTATCAATAATATCTTCACAGAGAACAACATGGATAGCAATTTATTTTAATCAGGTCCTTCAGGATCAGATGATGAGCAAATTAATTTAATTATACGCATCTACCTCTTTATTATTATACTTTATTATGTGCCATAGCCAAGCAATTGACACACAACTTATGTATAGACACATATGCCTATATGTAATCTTGAAAGCTATCTTTTAAGCTGACTCACGCTTTTCTATCAATTTCCATGAATTAATACAAATCTTGCTGTGATTTATATAGGCAATCATCAGTTATTGACATTTATAATCAATCATAACTATACAATTTTTAATCTTGTGAAACAATTCTTCTACTCAACAATATGAAACGTGTAGCAAGTCTGAATTTATGTGCACCCACTCTGCCTACATACAGAAAATAACATTCTCCCATTAATAATGGCTATTACCTAAGACATCTTCAATATTTGCATTGGAAAACAACTTTATTAGCATTGTTCTCGTTATTTGTGTATTGTTACGGCACAAAGCTTACAAAATCGAATGCAAATATTGTTTATGCATTAACAATGTTTCTGTTGGCTAATTTCGAACAAAGTACGTCTAAGAAAGAAATGTAGGTATTTTGTTGTCATTACTAAAGTCGTTTTATGGCTATACATGAAAGATGACGTCCGTATACTCATTTGCGTACGTAAAAATTGGTAGATACCAAGTAAATGACATGAGACAACATCGAGACTCATTGTCATTATTTGATAGAGTTTGGCAAAGGTTGGGCTATTGATAAATGACATGAAATGGGTGTGTGCTCTGCTAGTGCTCAGTTCATTTGGATCTCTTGATGAGATCAGCCAGTGGAACAAGAAGAGTCCCATAAAAAAGAAATGTGTGCAGAGCCACAGTCAAGTAATCTACTACAATAACACTCTAAATAGGTACATAATACACAAAAAGCTAGACACACTCAACAAATACTTGGTAAATCCACAACATCAGCAAACTTAATTCAAGATCAAGGTAATCATGTTGAAGCTTACAGCGATATCGCATATCGCAAGGATGAGATCGTGTAGGTGTTCTCTCTCTCTCTCTGCCTATGTCCTGTGGTCGTTGTTGCAATTGTTACGTTTTATTAAATTCTTGTGTGTGCATAATGAACAAATGTTACAGGATTCTTTAATTTCCTCCAATAATTAACAAACCCCAAGTATATTTGCATGTAGACAAGGTTTTTTCCATTCAAGATGGAATTGCATGCGACTTAAATGTAAATTATCAGAGAATATCTGTACAATGAAGAAATGAAAAGGATGCAACTACGTTTCACCATAATGTGCGTTGTGCGACTTACATAATACTTTGGAATGTAAATTAGACTTGTAATAACTAAATCCGTCATATGGACGAATTATATAACTCCCCTTACAGAGGATTTAAAAAAGTCTATTCATTAAACAGGATAGGCAAGATTATTTATTTTGAAACCCTGTGGAGCGAGAAATATATGCATAATATCTATGGAACCGCAGCAGCCGAGCCTATCAGCTTTCAAGTATTAATAACTTCTATAGGTATGCCTGTGTATAAGATCTGAATCGCTTTAAGTGTAAATTCAATAGGATTTTTTGCAAAACCATAGTTCATATAAAGCATGACCTTAATTTGGCGTAACAAAGCATCCTGGATGGTTTCAACAGCTTGGTGATCAATTATTTTTTTGTTGACCATGTTTTTTCTACCCTGTGGTAAGCGTATAGAAAATATTATCCAGTAAGTGGTAAGTAAATGTTCTAACCTTTTCTACCTGATGATTATATTTATGGCTATTGCCATGTTATAGGAAATTCATCCAATCCAAGTGGTAATTGTGCACACAAAGTAATACTTCAATTTTTCTATAAGAGATATTTATGGTTAATGGCCCTTACACACAAGCCTGGAATATATTTGCACACAACGTGTATGCAAATAAAATACACCTATCTACACAGTGTATACAAAATACAAATAAAATACACCCATGATGTTTTGTTGTAATGTAACTACATGCTTTTTATCCATATACCTGTACACTGTGTATACGTTCATTTTTTATTTGTTTTTACTGAAGTACTGCCGCTATTACAGTAATTTGACTGCTTCTCCTCTCTACGCTTCTGTAACACATAACATTTATGTGTAAGAAGTTGTCATAAAAATTGTTCCAGCGAATTGAGCGAGATGCCTAGTTAGATAGAAATAATAAATACAGTCGTACAAAACTTGGACAATAAAATTGCAGTGGATGTTTTCATGATGAATACTAATGATTTCTATGTGAGTTTATATTACCGTCTCTCCTCTTTTCTGTACTCAATGAAGCAGAGCAAAGTTTTTGCATGCAAATGAATAACGCCTCTTTAAGAAGTAGGTATACTCACCAAATCAGATAGCAAAACTGTAGCGATTTTCTCGACTCTGTTATGGTCTGTCCAACCTCCACCACCACCACCACCACAGGTCTTATGTTTTCCAAATTTTCCTCTTCCAGCTTCAATTTAACAAAAGTGCCCCATCAGCAAAAAACAAAGGTCGTTTCGTAGCATGCGATTTTATATTTGCACCTGGCTCTTTGTGACGATATAATCTAATGGCTGAAATTACGACGTTATTAAAAACAGCTCTATCAATTCATTACACAGTTTCTTTTTGTTTCTACTTCACTTCAATTAAAGAGACTCTCAGTTCCTGCTGTTTGTCTAAACACACCGAACGATTGTGTTAACAATAATATTACTTTACGCGTTACTTTATTATTCTTTAAGTAAACTACACCGGTTTATTTGGCTTTCATCGTAAAACGTTAATTCGCTTAAAACACGTAAGAGAAGATGAAGGGAAAAAATGTGTTCGCATCATGTGGTTGAAATTTCTTTCGTGGATAGGAAATACACAAGATGTAATCAATTGAAGCGTAAAAGCACGTGGAGAGTTTAATGTTCACAAGTATTTGTGTGATGTGTAAAAACTTCTGTAAGTGTTACTAACGTCCTTTGTTCACAATCGAAACCCAACTAAAGCTTAAATCCGGTACAGAAATGGATGAATAGTGTTGTTGTGTACGTTAAACATATTTCTTTGTATTTATGACGCTAATAATTTACTACAGCAGTACAATGCAACTTTTCAGTACTAGGAATTTATTTATCTTCAACTGCTACGTATCACGTATCGTATATGGAAACATTTACTTCAGATAATACTTTTGGTTTGATAATGCCACAATGTGTAAATGATATTACTACATATACTTTGCAAACAAACTATTTGGTGCAGACAAAGAAAGAGAGAGCCAAGAAATTCTTATTTATTGAGTTGTTAAGAAATCGCCGGGTGAGTTACAGTTGACTTTTACGAAAAGTCAAGTGACGACTCTTTTGATACTTTCGTTCAATTTCTGCAGTTTTGATAAACTGTGTAGGTATTGGTATTGTAGTAGCTGTTATCGTGTTCTGGTTTGGCCAAAGACTGAATGTGGTCTGGTTTTGTTCTGGTTGCTGAGTTTGCTTTTACTTGGTATGAAGAAGTGAGACTTGGTGTGGTGAAGCACACAGAGTCGACGAGGACGATCAAAAGCTGCAGCGCAAATAATGTAGCATAATCGTGAAACTACACAACTACAGCCCTGGTAGTAGTCTCTACTCACTTACACTACTACACTTCTTCGTTTCATATACTTTGTCAGTGTTTTGTATGTAGTGCCTGTAGTACAAAAGCTAGTTTTACTTATATTATGCACTCTTTCTATACACACACGAAAATGCTGTCGGGAGGACTTAAAGTGGTGTAATGCGGATAGCAAAATAAAAAGTCCTTTATATTTACTTTACACGGGAAAAGAACGTGGGTAGAAACAGAAAACTAGACTGATCATTTCTCCAGTGTATTTAACACAGTTTGAGAAGTTTAGGTTTCATACCTCTTATATAACAAAATGAATGTAAAAAACGGATCTTCATCCGTGTATTAGTACCACGAGGATAAAATGCTATCATCTAAGTACATGTTTAGTTTACTTATTGTACACAATACACTAACCATTTTACCAAACTACTGTGTAAGTATACACTGGTGGTGGAGTGTGTGGATATAGATACGCACAAAATAGCAAAGGGGCTATTGTAACTGTAAAATGGCCAAAAGGAAAGGAAAAGTTACATTTATTTCCTAAGAAAAAGATTTTAACGTATACCTATAGATAGAATTTGAACAGAGACACAAAGGAAGAAGAGGAATGCAATGCAAACCAACTTCCAGTCGAGAGCAGTTCTCAATATTTGCTTATCGTGTTCTCAAAAGCTTTAGAGCATAAGTACAAGTACTATTGGTTGTAGTGGAGTCGTGAGAGTGCGAAATGAAGAAATAAACAAGTTGACACACACACACTCGCATCTCTTCTTGCTTGCTGAAATCATAAAATGATTTGTGATGCCTACTCACTAAAATGATATAAGTAGTTCACTCGTGTGTATAAGCTCGTGCCACACATACATAATACTCAGTACAGAAAAGGATAAGAATCATTTAATACATTATGTTGCAGTTGTAAGCATGTCTATACACAAAGGGTTTAACTTTAATTTACGACTATGCGACTCAAGCTTGTGTGTGGTCAATGTTTCTCCTACTTTATTAGACTGGACACAAAGACACAAATATTTTATTCTCTCCAAGTCATGTAGTATTAATACTATATTAAGCGTGTGCTGCACTGTTTGTAAGACAATGGCATCTTGTGTGTTTGCGAAAGGGTGGAGGGAGCACTATACATACTTAGGCATACCTAAATGATTGAGCGAGTTCTTTGTTAAATGAGTAATGAGTTTAGTAGGAAACGCGTAGTCACAGTCACAAGCATCATGTCAATGTGCGTTCATTTAATAAATGTGTAGCACTTTATTATTATATACGCTTAATAATGTTTCTTATGCAAAATAGAGGCAGGTACTTGTGCTTGATGCTCTTGTGGTGCGTTTTGTATTGTTGTTTATTTATTGATGTTTTTTTCTGTTTTACGGTACTCTGGCTATGATAAAATGTTGCAGTATTTTCTCGTCTTCTGTTGCGAAGATAATAGTACCTATACTCTTAGATACGATAGGAAATTGTACAACATCTTCTTTTATGTGTACAAACTTGCAATAGACGAAGTTGAAATGTCCTTTATTACTTTAGAAAAAAGTGTACATTGTTTGAATACATATGCTTTACTTATAGATTGCTGCAATAATATATGTATGTAGGTAAAACAAAGAAAATAACTTTTGTTTGATAAACACCAACAGGGCAAATCGAAGCCATAGCCAATACATAACGATAATGAATGCAGATACCTACTATAGTACTGGGGACAAATTATGGCACTTCAAGTGTGACTAATTTATAAGGAGTTTTTCCTGATCACTAAACTGATCTTTTCTGAGAATTCTACGTACATTTTTACCTAAACACACTAACTTAAACACATTATTCCCATTAAGTTTTTACATTTCTTTGAGTTGAGACCTTTGCCAAGATTATACAGTAGGTACAATTGTGAACTAGTCATAATCGTATGACCATAAATAATGAAAAGTAGTTAGTTTGTTGCAAAAAATGATACCCCTTGACTCTAGAGATGCACTACACATGGAAATTACTCACTTTACATGAATAACATTGAACAATGATAAGGTGGTAGAGTATACATGGAAGTCTATTTCAGAAAACGTGTGGAGCAATGAATGTACCTTATCTCAAAGCAAAATTGTTTAAGGAACCACATTTCATTGTTATCGTACACACATTACTTGGAGTAAACAAATATTATAGGTTCACTTTGTGCAAAGTCAACTTGTGTTGTAAAACCGGTGCATATATACACTTTGTACTGCGACTCTGTCCATGTTAAGTATTATTTCACTCATTTAATGTATATTATGTCTGGTAAGTTTGTACACATGCAGAGTGCATAGAAATCTACATGCATATGTAAAGTGTATTAACCGTGCACAGCAAACCGCAAAGACACAATTCCGCTGTGAGTTAGTTTACACAATGTTGAGAGTGTTTATTCGTGTAAAGCCACCTGTCCATTTACAGATGAGAAACTTGAGACTGGAGAGGTTGTTATACAAGTTGTGGGATAAGACCGCGTAATGCCTACTGCAAAGTGTAATACAAAGTTGAGCAAGTAAACTAATCAGTTGCTAATGCACAGATGCATTTCATTAAACGAATAATTAGGTATGGTCTATGCACGTATATATATATGTACTCTCTACAAAGAAATGATCTCAGCTAGAATTACCCGTGATGTACCTGAAGCCTTGAGAATTAAGTGGGCTATAAAGTTTTGAGGGAAACATGTAAAAGTGTTTATTGTCTTCTTTCACTTTCTTCTTCGGCAAACTTTCCCCATTAATTAAAGAATTACTATCTACAAAGATTTCATTTCCTTTCAAGAGCAACTTTGTTAAGCTAATCGGCAAAAGTCCAATTTTCCCATCCAGATTGTGCTTATTCATACACAAATACGTAAAGTTAACTGACAATGAGTTACGAATCCTGTTTGCATTTGCACTGATACATTGAAACGCTAAAAAATAAAATTAGGGCTCCCTGTAAACTGGCGACTTGGCGTATTTATGTAGAACTGTAAAGATAGTGATCGTGTTGGTACTATAAGAAGCGTAAAATTAGGAATTTCAAAGTGAACGAGCTTTCAGAGACATGAATGACAGCTGAAGAATGTTTTTAAAGCCTCTCCAGGGATTAGATAACAACATGAAACTATGTGCTTAACCATAGGCAAATAAAACGACAATTTCGCCACCTAAATTCCTTGAAGTTCCACTCAAAGACATGAGAAAAGTAATTGAAGATCTTACGAGCTACATATTAGTCTTCTCGTCTAATAGCAATAGTAGTAGCACTCACAGAATATTATTAGTCTCACAGTACTTTGCTCGTAGTATTAAGTACAAGTGTAGTATTTTCTTCCCACTTCATAAACTTTGCATTTCCGTTGCGGTTCCGTACTTTTCTTATACATACCTAAAAGTGTAGTTGACATATAAACACATTTGACCCATAAAAAATTATTTTCCATGAATTTATTACACCAAGCCATGCGAGGGAAACCCAAGTGGATACTTCTTTAGATGATACATACACACGATGCGGTGTGAAATGAATAATAATATTTACAAGAGAAACACGCTACTATTATTACTCAAGACCCTCGGCCCTCTATAGAGGCAATAGAGGCAATTGTTACTCACATAAAACATAAAAATGTGTCTATACGCACAGAATAATGTTTTTTGCTATATATAGAGAAATTAAGAGCCAATAATCTCAACCTAAAGACAACTACTGGTTAGTACTCGTATTATTGTCGTATTACAGCAATAATATAAGTGTGTCATGTCTCAATGTAATAAAGGTCGACGACAACTACATCCTTCCTTACAGTCCCAATGGTCGTATAGTAAACCAATAATAACCGACGAGTAAAAGTTGCTCCTTGGTGCTGCTGGTGGTTGGATGAATATAGTTAGGATTGTGTTGTTATGTTCTTGTAAGTGTATTATGACGAATTTATGACTATTGCAAAAAGGATTAAAACGACTGTCGTATTTCAATAAGAGTTTGCAAAACCTAAACTTTTATGTGCCTGAGATGATTGCAATTGCAGTTCATTTGTATTATTGTATAGCTGCTGTATTTTTCATTACATAAATAAATTCAATGTGGGTCATAGGACATCTTAAGCTGTATGTGCACTTAAACTTAAATACTATTTGGGACAATCTAAGCACTAAAATTTTAACTGCTTGCTATATATACGTAAAAGAGGAAGCAGTAATACCTAAAATTGCTAGCATGCGTGTTTACAGCCTCAGAAGAAGTCACTTGGCATTGGCAGATGCAATAATGATGATATTGAGTGCTCTTGTGTGTACCGCATAGCTAAAGACAGTTAGTATGTACATGAGACTCACATTGCACCTTTAACTTTGGCAATGTAAGTACGCGAAATCATAATAGCTTTTCAGAGTTCTAGAAGAAGTTGTAGAGTGGGAGTGGTAGAGAGGACGACGGGATGAGTGCGTTGTAGTTGTGTGTACGATATTTTAGAAATACATACTCAGCATTCATAAAATATAAATAGGAATATTACAACATGAACTAGAACTAGCAGGCATTCCCTGCACAGATGAAATAAAATCATTCGCAGTAGGTATGCAAAATACAGAACACACAAAGTTTTCGGATGCAAATGCGTTGCGGGTAGTATGTACAACCAGGTAGGCAGAATCCTTGCCTGAAATAAATTTGTTCGCTCAACAACGGTTGCATAAAGACAAAACTTAACTAGTACAAACCGCTGACGGTCTTAAGTAGAAAATACGTTCACCCCTACCGAGAGTGTTTGATGTGACATGTACGACTTTTGGTGGATGCCTTCTGTTCTGCCTCTTCAAAGCAAAGATTTTCATATAAAACGAAATATGTAAAGATATCTTTAGTCTTTGTAACCTTCGAGTCAGTCAAACTTAAAAGAACTTCTTTCATTTTATGTTTTACACTGACTGAGAAAGGGTTAGGAAATATATGGACGGTTTACATTTTGGCGACATGGCAAGTCGCTTTACGGAGAACAAGATGTTATTGATCTTTGATTTGTATTCGCAAACATCTAATTGTAACTGTAAGTAGATGTGATGTGAATATAAAACTGTCAAACTGAAGTCTTCAAATTCCAAATATAATGCATAGTTTGTTCTTTGTTCCCCAAGGATTCCTTATGACGTCATCATTTTTAAAGGTTACCAAAAATAACTGGCTTCGGTACTTCTAACTTAATCGAAAAATAAAAAAATAAAAAAATAAAATATGACAATAGAAACCAAATTAGAGATTTCAGCAGTTTTGAAGGTATTCATGTACTTTCTTCGGCTTGGTTTGATGTTAGGCAGGTTTGTACTTACAGTGGTAAGTCGTTATTTAACTATGTAGAAATTTTAATGTCTTTCATTCATGTTATGATGTGAATTGCCAGAGTAATTAAAAACTGAAAACCTTGGAGTAAAAATTGCATGTAGTAGAAAGTATTAATGCATCTGCATGTTGCAAATTCAATAAAATATGGCTGGTATGAATCAAAAAGCATTGTATGTCAGGAATTAATTTACAACAGGAGATTGCACAATTTGTGTTTGATTGCATTATGTGTTATGGGAAGTAACTCAATGAAGGTAAACAGCCGCAGTCTTTGACGCAAGAATCAATTTCTATGAAATTTATTTGTTTGTCAGTCACACAAACGTACATACACAGCATTATCGATTAGAGATGACACTGTAATTGGCTTCTGGCATACTAAAAGTAATCAACTATATGGAACTTCATCATCACTCATCATTTGGTAATTTCACAAGATATTGTTAAGTTTCTATACTACTACATTTTCTTTATAACTTTCGTGTTCATCAGGACAAGGTGGCGAATGTTTTAGTTCTTTCAGAGTCTGCTAACCAGTCGGTCTTTTGTTGATGTTGTTTAGAAGCGTCTACTGATCTTTCCAACATAATGGCCTCCGTGAGTACACCGTCTTCTGATGCAAATGCGGTGGCCTGTCAACAAAAAATAAGTAAATGTTTTGATTTTCATCTAGCAAAAACGCTCTGATTTTTAGGAGCACGTGAAGAAACACGTAAAAAATTATCTTCAATAAAGAAATACATCATACCTGCCAAGCTGCAGCGAGTTTTGCGATCTCACGCCCACTCATGCCTTTGCAGATCGAAGCAACATCACTACAGATTTTAGAATAGTCGAAGTCTCCAAGTTTAAGACGAGACCCACGCTTGTCCGCTACTTTTAAAATAAATTCGTCAAAATAAAGTCGGACTAGACGTTGTCTCTCATCTTCTCCTGGGAGAATAAAATGGACCATTTCGTCTATTCTGTCGTTTACAGCAAAATCCAACTGTTCCGGAGTATTGGAGGCCAATACTACCATCACCTTCTTAGACTGAAAAAATCAGAGATAAAAATACTCACTTTAGAGAAAGTGAAATTATGTCAAATAATATTATGATGTCAACTAAGTTAGTTGAACTAACCCTGATATCATTACCGCACACAGAAAATAGGATCAAGATCTTAGAATCGAACACTTTTATGAATTTACGACCCTAACACTACACATACATAAACGCGAACAAGATGACTCCTGTTGTAAAGATAAATCAAAACAAAAAACGAATGCCGAAATTGGCACAAGCACTAAATAACATTTGTTAAAACACACTGCTCCGTTCATTTCTTTTTAATTTATAGGATAATAAAAAGAGTGTATCAATGATTCTTGCTTTTATATTCGTTAGAGATTGATAATAAATCAAAATGAATACGTGATAGTTTTCCGTACATTAATAACAATGTTTTGTTTTGATAAACTTAAATTATAACTTCCTACTGTACTTGTTTTTCTGTAAACACTTCTGAGATTGTGAACTACTTTATATGAAATCAAAAGTTTAAGATAATCTTCTAACAACTACATTCTAGTAGTGATGTAAAATAAGTACCTGTTCTCCAGTACGATAAAGAAAGGCATTTAAAGCTGAACGCATTTCTTCACTCATTTTTTCTGCACTTCGTTTCCTTAAAAATGCATCTGCTTCGTCGAGGAAGAGAACAAGGCCATTGCGAGATGCATGAGCCCAATCGAACACTTTATGAATGGCTGTGACACCATCCTTACCCAATGGTCCAACGTCTCCACCGCTAAGTAAAGCATAATCCATGCCGGAGTGTACTGCCAGTCTCTGAAAGTCATTGGAGTTAGAATTAATATCTTTTCCTAATTTCTTTTTTTGAATTTTTATGTCCCACTTTAATGCAAAAATTAAACTATTTAAGATCTCATTTATCATACTTTGGCGAAAAGCGTTTTTCCAGTGCCAGGTGGACCATAAAACTGTAAAATAAAAACATTATGGAGATTAGATACGACACGACATAATCGTGAGTCAAAATGTTGATGTACACAATGTACGGTACAGTTTATATCAAACTATATTTCTAGCATACCATGACGTTACGATGACTTCCTTTATTAGCCCGAGTATTTTTTGTGGCAATGGCAACATCTCGCAGTCTTTCTTCAAGTTTAGGATTCAACACTACTCCAGACAATGCTTCTTCGGGTTTCTTAAACATCCTTTTAGCTACCTGAATGGGATGTTGAAGGAATTCTAAAGGAGAAAATCGAGAAGTCTCTCTAACAAGTGAAGGTCTCCCCAATATTGCCTCTAATCTTTTTGCTGTCAACAATGTCGCATTTTTAGCAGTGTAGACACCAAGAGCGAGAAGAGTCATAGCTCCAGCAGCCTGAACCATTTTGTCCCAGTCGGAGACAAATGCATTCAATCCAGTACCAACTACTGACCCCATGGTTCTAATTTACAAAAGATGAAACATTATAAAAGTCACATAAGTATAAGAATATTGATGAAATGAAAATATATTGACATAATTAAATTAAGCCTTACTTTATAGATTCTAAAGTCGTTACTCTTGATTCCTGAGCTTTTACTCTGAGTTGTTCTAAGTAAATGTCACGATTTTCTCTTTCCACCTAGATTTCAATTACACAGTCAAAGTTTACGTATATTATGTCAATAACAAATGTATGATAATGATATAGTATTGGAATTTGAAGGCAAGTGCATTTGTTTAATAACTTACTTTTGCTTTAACTTCAGCTTCTTCCTTTATCCGATTTTTTCTCTCTTGTTCACGCATTTGAAGTTCTCTTTGAATGGTTTGTTGTCTAAGACTTTCTTGTTTAGCCACAGATTCTTCTTGCTTACGGAGATTTTCTTCATTTGCCCTTTGTTGTTGTTCCAACTGATCATTGTATCTGAAAAAAGCAATTTATGTCAATAATGAACATAATATGTATATTCATGAAAGAATCCTCGTTATCAGTTATTAAATGTCAATCAACAACCAATCAAAAATACTATTTTGAATCATGTTACCTTCGTCTTGCGAGCTCATCTTCATATAAAGCTTTTTGTTGATTTAGTTTGGCTTCTTGCTGTAATATTTTTTTCCTCTCTTCTGCTGCTAATCTAACCGAATCAGATTTAGCTTGTTCTATTGATAAATTGTATTGTGCAATTTGGGCATCGAGATCTTTTTGCTTCGTAGTTTCCTGAACTTGTGCTAACTGTAAGGCCTGCAAATGACAAATTAAAAACGGTGGATGAATTATTATTATTTAAATCTGCATCAAAGTAAGATTACAAAAAGAGAAATGAAGATTTATAGAAGCTAAACAAGTACAAAAGAAAATGATGCAATTTACTCAATTGTTGTTATACCTCTTTAGCATGGGGAGACCGCTCCAATGTTTTTGCAGCTTCGGCAGCCCTTTCCAAAGCCGTTGAATCGAACCGGTAACTTGATTCATGTCCACCTTTTTTACCCCCTCCTCCACCTTTATCGCTTCCTCCAGCACCTCCAGCTGCTGGCTGACCTTGACCTGGGTCAGGGAATGACAAATCCGGAGTCGCCGGTTGAGGATTACTTTTGATTCCAAATAACCACGACATCACGCTCGTGTATTTCTAAAACTCGGCGCTCTGCCTTGTCTGCCCTACAACTTCTCCACCCCTCGTTTGGATCTCCGCCACAATTCTTGTCTCATCTCACCCGCAATATCAGAACTTGAGAACTAACCTTAAGTAACGAAGAATGCAATCTGCAATGTACAAAGATTAGCTGGTTTATCACAAACAATTTACATATACTAAGTATAATAATATTTAAAGTGAATTATTCTTATTACGTATACTAAATGCCGTAAATGCTTTCAATCTATTCTATTCTAGGATCAATAATCCTATGTGCAAAACGATTTTGCTTCATCTATATAATATAGACTGTAGATTGTGGATTCATCAAGCAACATCAATTATGAATGTTTACACATGAATTAATGAAGAATCTAAGCTTCCGATATTTGATATTATGTATGTCCAAAGTTTTAAGAAGCGAAATAACGTTGAATGCACCTAGAATACTACATAAAATATTATACTACTTCCGGTATCCCCTATACTATTTTAAAATTAATACCTTACTTTGATTACGTTACCTGAATGAAATATTCACAACCAATCTGTCAGTACATGTATAAAGAATCTACATGGGAATCCGTAATTCGTGATTTAACGGTTTGCAATCGGAGAGTTTAATACTTTTATAGAATTCATTCATTCAGGCTTCCTGAATATTCCTTTTAGACGTACCGATTTTGGTTGGCATTAAATTGAAAGGAAATTGTACTGACACAAGTTACTCAACAATTTTAACACTTGTTTAATGTATAAAATTAGTACAAATTAATTGAATTGTACAGAAATATAGTGCAGCATGAATTTGGGAGAACATTTCCTATAACATTTATATGCAAGTATATAACATTTCGAACCATGCACATCCTGTTTAATGTTGTGGTGGATGGAGAGAGAGGTGACTCACAAAATGAACGTGACAAATGTTTTGCCAAATAGCGAAGATAAAAAATGTGCATGTCAAAACCCGCAATTACGAATACGTAATGTTAGGGTCCAGAATTATCTGTCAGTCGAAAATTCCAAGTAATTGCAGCTTAATGGAAACTAGAAAAGTTGGCGGAAAAAAACATTTGTTGCCTGTCGAGGTTGTACTTGTCGTTGGTTTCTTAGAACCTCATTAAACCGATACATTTTGCATAATAATATTCTTCATTATCTTCCTATTGCATAGACTTTTTAGATTTATCTACTTTAGAACTCATAATTAATCTAATTGTGTGCTACGCTTACAAATATTCACACCATTTAGCTCAAAACGAATTAATTAATTATGGTTATACCTAATCTGCCACCTGTATCATGTTTTCATGATCATGTTTTCTCTACAGCTACCACAGACAGAGTCTGCCAGTTGTAATGTTTGCATACAAGTTATACCTATTATAAGTCTGCATATAGATGCCTAGTTTTTTCATATTTGAATGGTTTACTCTCAAATTTTCATTAAACGAACTCCCATGTTGAAAATAGTTATTTTGAAGGTATTTTACATAATTTAAAAATGAAATTGCTGGAGAAAACAATAATCTACAGGAGAAATTGCAGTGAATGTGGCATTATATTGATTGACACAATCTTTCCACGCAATCAACACACTGTAGTCTGTAGCTATGTATTACAATATGTACATTACAATATTAGCAATATGTGCATATGTAATTGGTAACATTAACAGATCAGCATATATTGAAATACATAGTACAAGTATATGTACAAGTGACGAATTGATAGTACACACTCATAATATAGTGTACTGTAAAAGCTCTAAATACAGATTATGAATGCACTATGCACTGCACTAATTCATAATTTGTTTTACTTTTGTTTCAATTTAAAGTTTTGAGTTCGACTGTTGTATGACAAAAGGTGCCCTTCCCCACAGGTACCTTCAGTTCCATTATATAATTTGCATTGCTAAAATTTTGAGACTCGCAAAGTCGTCAACATGTTCTGAATGAACACAACAACGGATTAACGGATTTCCATTGAAACTATGTAGATACTTAGATAGGAACTGATGATGATGAAAATGATGATACGCACTGATTCCGCATTACCTCACGGTCTGTCATTATTGACTCAATACTTAATGCATTCCAGCGTATTATGCCAACATCACCTTTGCTCATTTGCGTTATTAATTCATTTGTATAAATAATTACAAGTTAAAACGACTTCCCGTTGCGTATAGTTTGTAAACTGACTGCTGACTATGACTATCCTGTATTTGTATTCATTCATTAAGTAAAACAGGAAATTGATCATGCAATATTAGGACATAATATATTTTATTATAATGAACTCATTATACTCTCGTTGTCATTAACTGGGAAATAAAAAGTAGCCATGTAAATAATACCAGTAGCAATCGTCGAATTGCCTTCACTATTTGTATTGATCTTTCGTTTGCATTTCAATTGCAAACAGTACAAACAATTGCATACAATACAGTTATTTATTATAATGATTAATTACATATTTGGATATACTGATACAATGCATTGTGTACTAACGATAAGTCTAGTAGTGCTACATAGTACTACATACATACATTATTGGGTGATCTGGTCTCTTATTGACATTGGTAATAAAAATGCTTAGTATGATCTTTAAATTGGGTCATAACTGATGAATAATGTTACTTTTACTTCAATTATTATTTTGTTAGCACTCTGTGTAACCCAAATGCTTCATTATTTCGTAATTAAAATACACATTTCAAGGGTAAAACATAATCCTACCTTACTATTAGCTATGTAGTATGTACAGTACAGTATGTAGTATAAGATCTACTTCAAAATCTGCATTTACTTTAAACTTTGTATTTGTAGGTAGGTACTTGGATGTCGTTATTAAGTGAGTCCATTTCAATAGTTCTATGTAAAATAGAGCGACTTTGATGAAGCAGTTGCATTGTTGCATGAATAATATGATATTATTGTCAACACGTTTTCACAGTTAACATATCACAACAATTAGTTTATAGGAAGTGGAGATGCGGCGGGTTTAAAAAATATTTGTAGTTTATATCCTTGAGGTTATTACAAAGACATGTGTCACTAAATAGAATTTAATGTGTGCATTTTATGCAAACAACGCGGTTGTGGCTGATGAATATTTAACCTTTGTAATGTGGCAATTTTCCATTTTAGTACTTACTTAGAATAATATTATTATAATAGAACCCAGGTTCCATTCTATGCGACAATTTGTAGTCTAGTCGGTAGCACATTACAAAATCTCAAAGAGGATAGAGGATTTCCTTACGGAATAACATTTTTGCATTCAAATAATAATGAGGTTTCATAAATACAATGATTTATTAGTGTATACAAGGCTAACAGATCTCCTTGGCTTCCTTGGTTTTGTG
>JABASD010001628.1:0-37024 GCA_019776165.1 Pogonognathellus flavescens
GTGAATGATATTATTATGCAGAGTTTGCAAAGTGAGACTGTGAGACTGACCGTGGTGGACTTATACAGAACAGACTGGTTTAAACTGTACATTTTATTACTTTACTTGCTAAAATAAATGCTTGTGGTATTTCATATTACGTAGTGTTGATTTTGACATGGGGTAATTAATTTAATGGTCATACTTTGCTGGAAAGGTCCGGGAGACTACCAGTTATATAGATTAGTATGGTGACCTCGACAACCTCAATAAACCATGTTCTATGTAAAAGATGTGATTTTACTTACGCATTTTGTCAGGTTTGAGTTTGTAACAACAACACGCTACCACGCATAAATGAGAATGTAAATGTTTATTACTAAAATAAAATTAATACAGATGTGATTAATGCAACAAGTTCCTTTAATGTATTAGTTACTGTATGAACTCTTAAAAATATAATGTAAGTACAGTTATTTATATTTTCGAGCATTAGCATTTGTATGAAACTGCCAGAATTTTGAGAATGTTTTATTCAAGACAATTTTAACGACACAAAATGAAGGATCTCATTTTCTCATTGCCTGTTTGTGCTTGCAATGATTTCTGTGTAGAAGCTTACAAAGTAGTCAGAAGAACAAACAACCATTCAGACAGCAGCAATCTTTCCATTTTACATCATCATGAGCAAGGGCGTACTAATGATCTCAAATTGGGGGTGCAAAAGGTTAATAGGCTCTCTACTTTCAACGTATTTTTCATATTTTGTAAAACAAAATATAAAAAATAACTAGTGCAAGTTTGAAAGGAAATTTTAGGGGTGCATCCACCTCTTTCATTGGTACGCCCTTGACAATGATGCAATTGGGATTGGGAGTCTAAAAGTATTCTCTTGGCCTCAAGTTGGTACAACCGCACTGATATGTAATTTTTGTGTATCTTTTCAGTTCTAAAGAAATGTGCTGCGACTGTGATCATGATACAATTTATACAGGGATGAATTGCATAACTTTGTACATTTATATTATACAAAAGCAAATGCGAATTTAATTTAAAGTTCGCCAATATTATAACTAGATAGACGTTTTTATGAAAAATACACCATGGTGAAAATTTATAAGCTACTTGCCCAATGTAATCAAATTATACTAAATATTTAGATTACTTCTATCACATGCAAAACATTTGTAGGTAATGCAATCGTTTATGAACTAACAGATACCTAAGCATACATAGATACCTATAGATAAGATACCTAATCGTATTATGTAAGTTTCATATCATGATAAATTTATTATCCATCTGCTACTTATTTATTGGCATTCATTGTTACAATTAGCGTAGGTATGATATTATCTGTAGCTACACGATTTACATTCCACAAATGAAATTGAACAACTCGATGATTTATTCTCATTGAATGCATCTTCCTGGTGGTGATCCCTGATTGTGTAGGTAAATTAAGTAGGTAGCTTATAACGTCTCGTGTCTTAGTTACTAGTTACAGCTGAAATTGAACAAAAACAAGCAAAAAGTAAGTACGAATGTGATTAACTGATTACAAGTGTACTAAAAGAGTTATATCATATTATTCTCCTTTTAGATTCGCAAGGGTTTGTGTGTAATGTATGTAGAGAGTGTGTACTATACTATTGATACCAAGAAAGTCATATAGGAATAACATTATGTGTAATAGACTAGACTTATAAGATTGCTAATCAAATCATGCATTTGGACGATGACGACGTGGAGAAGGAAAACAAAAGAGGAGAGAGAAGAGTTGTTTAAAGTCTTATAAGGACTAGGCCTTGGTTCACCTATACTTGGAATGGAGTTCACATTCACAAGTAAATAAGTAGGCGAAATCAGCAATGTTGGCTTTGGTCGACCCGTCGTCTTATTCGTCGTCCACATCTTTTCACAAACTACTGCTCCTAACTAAATAAGCTGTACAGATATATAAGCATTACACGAACATAATCATCGTATTATAATAATCTGAACTAAAAGATTCCTAATAATATTATATATAAACTATACAAATCTTTTAGATATACAAACGGATGCAGAAATAAAGATAGAGAGTATACTTGAGATTTGCACTGCAATATAATATGTATCCCTCTATGAGTTTTTTTACTCCTTTATTACAACGAGCTATATAGATAAGGTTTACTTATTACATGCAACAATGTGTTTAAAGCAACTGACTTTAATTTAACTGGCAATATTTTACTACTTGACACTGACTGACTTTCATACAAGAAGAATGCACTGAATCACTCACTCATTGTTGTAGTACGCTTTGGTAATAATGTAAAATATTTTCTAAGGTAATCTTCCAAGTAAAGTAAGCAGGCCAACAACCAAACCACCAGCAACTACCAAAACTCTCATCCCTTCTTGAAGAAGTGAATTTTTTCAACATGAGACACTACAGAACTGACAAACATACTCAAACTCTCACACCACACCTGTGTACTGCGTGTTGGTATGATTATGTGTATTATATAATATGCAATGTGAATTACTGACTGCAACAGAAAATTCAGGGTCTCTCTGGATATTTTGACACTAGTTTTTTGTTGGCATCGAGATAAAGTGTAGGTGATGATGAACTTGAGAAAGTATGTGTTTGTGTGTACTTGTAGTTGTTGTAAGTGTTTAGGATTTTATATTTATTAGTTGTTGATGAGGAATACGGACTGTGTGTGCTACACACGAAGAATATAAAAGTGAGCAGAGTAAGATCATTTTTGGTTCGAATTGATGATTGGTCTGGCACAGCCCTACGTGAAACTTGTCTGTAGCTATTAACCACCTCTCTTCTCTTTTTTATTCTATTATGTCATGATTTGGGCATCGAAAGTATTTCATTGCGTAACAGTTACTTTATATGTAGTATGAGAAAGATTCGACGATCTATAGGTGCACAACTTATAAATGTAAAGAGTGATAGTAGCTGTTTAGCTTTATCTCTTCTGTTCATCTCTCGCCTTGCCGGATGTGTGTCAAAATTGTATTATGTGTATAAACATGTGTTTAGTTTACTTACATCATTTGCATTCGTGTACGCCATTATGTGATGTGTGGTATATGAGACTTTATATCTTCTGTAAACTTGTATAGCTAGCTTTTTCATGTTATTAAGGTATAATTTAAATATATGGAGCTATTTAGTTAACCATTGGATGCCATATGTTCCCTGTTTTACAGTGTGTGGGCATATTAAACTTTCCTCTTATATTAAATGCGAATATGATCGCCTATGAGATTGTGATAAACACAATAAGTAAGCATCAAACGCATACTTAGCAGATAAACCTATAGGTTAAGGTGTGAAATCAACTAATAATTATTTCGCACCGTCTGAGACCGAATTTGACGGATACTGTTTTCAAATTTCATCCAAACGAATAATCATACTGTCATATTAGATCAGAGGCATTCCTTTTTCAATGTGCCCGTGGATAGTTCTCTTTCTGATTTGGAAAATTAACTTAATTTGAGGTTATTGTCATTTCATTGTTATCTACTCGTATACACGCATTACGTATACCGAGGGATCAATTCTTTTCTATACACCTCCAGGTATATATAACAGTGTATATACCTGCTCGTTCAGGTATATGGATTTTTAATCCTAAATATTGTAGTAATACTAATTATTGTTTATTCTAACATCTTGTGGGTTTTCCTTTCCGTGTTTTTCTTAATAATTAAGTTGACTTGCACATTTCAAACCTCTCGCTTGGATTTCTTCAGGTATTTACTATCAATTCGGCTGGGAATCGTTCAAAGTCTAAGCTCTTTGTTTCAGATGGGCGAAGTTTTAATAAGTATGGAAATCTGGATATGGTATACCTAGACAGACATTGCTAAATTGGTAATAGTTAGTATAATAATGGATATTGTATAATGTTTTGTTATGTGTGAAGTATAAGTATAAAGAGTGAGTAAAATATTATTAGCATGGCATAGTACAAGGACCACGGACTAGACGGGATAGACGTATAGCAAACAGAAAGAAAGAGAAAATAAAAAAGTTATATTGTAAATAATATTATTGAATGTTTCATTATTGCATTAGTTTGGTATGACTGTTGTTGATGTTACTGTTGTGGAGACTGACTCGTCATGGCTATAATATGGTTGACCATGCCTCAACTTGGATTGGGCTGGGTGGCAAAGTTGCTACAACAAGACGAGACGATGATAAGATGAATGTACAAGAAAAACGATGATGAGAATGGTTCAAGTAAGGTATCTTCGAGTCAGTCTCTTCAAAGTACATATTGCCTCACCTTAACGAAACTTGATTTCATATTCCTTTCTACTTTACACCATCCAAGACTCTTTGTGCCTAACGTGAGATACAAATCATTTTCTGCTCATTTTGACAATCCGTTCTGAGATTTACAAACAATATCCAAAATATTTGTTAGATTTGTGGATAAACGTAAAAATCCTTTAATTCTTTTGGAAAAACAATATTAGTGTATGAAAATTATCGATACAATAATTGTATTTGTTTAAAAAATAAGGACTTTTAGAAATCAGCAGCAGAAAAGTCTCAATAGTCAGGAACGTGAAGACTGTGCTTCGTCAGAGAAACTGAACAAATTTCGTACTTGAGTTTTGTATGTAAACTGTGGCCACCACTTTATTTCAATTTCACTACGACAAGAGTAGAGTTGATATTGTAAATGTTTTTACTCTTCTGAGCTGCTAGTTTGTCTCATCCCGAGTTTATATAGGAAGAAGCAACTAGGACGGACGAAAAGAGCGAGCAAGTCAAGTAGTTCTAACAAATATTAAAACATAAAATAGAGAAATCGAAGAATGAACTGTTGAAACTGTGTGGACTTTTGCTACTTGCTACTAAATCCCATTCAGTTGTCTGTGTATGTGTTATTTGTTTGGAAAATTTATTTGGCAAGTGTCTAAATCGGTTTGACTGGCTTGTGTTCCCTCCCGGATTAAATTGCGCAAAACCCGAAACGGAAAACAATTTGTGTGATACACATAAATCTTTCTTCAGTCATCTAAAAAGGAACGACTATGCCTTCTGCTGGTATTTTTATATAAAACATCCTTTGATTTGCCATTATTATTAGATTCGTATCATTATACACAGTACTCTTTGCCAATAGCATTATTAGCGAATTTTGACAATAGATAAACGATGGTATATTATTACGCTATGAAATTTTAATACCCTACCCACTCGTGCACAATAAAATTAACGTCGGGGCAAAATAATTATATTAAACAGGACATATTTTGTAACTAAAGGAACTATAATTGAAATAGGTCAGCTAATCATCTGCCAAGTGTTAATTCATAGAGAGATTTTTGGCAACCACGCTTTTATTGTTCCTGTAGTTATATAATCTGGCTGCTTCTATGTATTCACTATGACCACATTAATAACTTCCATGTAGAAATGCATTTTTATAAGTAGCTACTGGTATTGTACATAAAATTAGTTACAGTTTATGTTATGAATACAGATAGGATGCACATGGTTTGCTATAAATTTCCACTTTATCTTAATGACAAAGAAAATAAAAATCTTTCACATAGTTAAGAATGAATGGATACACATGCAATAAACCGCAATACAAGTTGTATTAGTCAATTACTATAAACTTTATGCGTCATATCCGACATTTCATATGGAAAAATGTTAATTTCAAATAAATCAAGTTGAAAATGCAAAACGCAGTACTGAGACAAAGATTGGGAAAGAGAAAAGCTTATCTAGCGGAAAAACCGACATAAATTTTATCATGTTTACAGAGAATTGTCAGCAGGTTTTGTGATACTTGAGAATTGTCGAAGTGTGTAGAAAGAAATCGATTCCGTGCTAATTGCCTTGTTGGATTAAAGTGGAACTCAATAAGCAGTTACTTAGAAATCTTGGATTTTTCTCATCAATTCTCATCTAGTAGTAGAATAAGAATAGTCTTTCGACGTTCCGTCTGTGACTCGATGTTAATTTACTAGGTATTTTCTCAATATAATAGTTAAGTAGTAGGCGAAACCTGGATTAAAACTTTAAATTACGACCATTCAAAAAAGTTATAGTAGCCCATCCAAATATCTTACATGGTATATATGAGAATCGAAAAAAATCGAGACTCTGCTCCAATTCGATGACACCACAAAAAACCTGACTTGGCTGTTTCTCGTTATATAATACTGTATAGGATCTATTGAAACAGTTGATTTGATTGCTTAAACTATTTTGTTATGTGTATGTGTGTAGTAAAGTCTGACGCTTACATAGAACATGGTTTATTGAGAGTGCCAATGAAAATATATATACTTATATATAAGCAGGAAAAGTGACGACGTCTATTCTGGAAGTATTTCCGTTTATATAGTATAGCAAAGTAGATTTCAGTGAGAGTTTTTTTGTTTCACTTACTAGAAAGAAAGCAGAGTAGGTAGTAGAATTTGTAGAGGGAGAGAATTGATATAAAAATAGATAGTTGATTAAAGCAAACAGTTTCATGTGATTTTTCAAGAGAGTTGTCGAGGTCACCACAGCAATCTTAAATCAGTACCAGGGCACAACCATCGCCAAACAGAACACACAATTTGAGACGTATGAAAAACTTTTAATTGGTCTTATTTTAACCCATGCAAGAATTTGGACAACTCAAAAGGATGTAGTAGAATACTAATCTATATAACTGGTAGTCTCCCGGACCTTTCCAGCAAAGTATGACCATTAAATTAATTACCCCATGTCAAAATCAACACTAATTAATATGAAATAACCACAAGCATTTATTTTAGCAAGTAAAGTAATAAAATGTGCAGTTTAAACCGCAGTCTGTTCTGTATAAGTCCAGCACGGTCAGTCTCACAGTCTCACTTTGCAAACTTCTCTGCATAATAATATCATTCACAGTGAACGAGTACGACAGCTATACCAAAGCATGAGTAGTGCACTTGCAACGGAACATGTGTCGTAGAAGCTTACACTACGACACTACGAGTGCATAGTAGAAATAAACATGCATAGAATTAACTAAATGCCAATTTTACATAAAATGTAACAATTTAGAAACTTTTTAATGCAAAATCTCAAGCGGACCAGCCTGTTGGAAATATTAAAGTAGTCGAAAGCATAATTAGGTATCAATTATATACACAAAAATTTCGTTGAACTCATCAGTCTCTCATAAAAAATACGACACAAAATAGTAGAGTGTGAATAGAACGGGGAATTTGTTAGATGTGAATTTTTCCGATCCTGTATTTAATGAATCAAATGACTCTATAGCTGGGAGAAGTTCCACCCAAGCCACATTAATGTGGCAGTGGGGACATTGCTAATAAATGTCCCCACGCAAATAAACAAAAGGAAATTTAGAATTAGACGGAAGTACAATAAGTATTTCTTGCAGCAATTGCTGCAAAGAAGAATGTTCTGCTCTAAATTGCAAGAAAATATCGAAAAAATTCGCACGAGTATGGGGTATATTTAGGGGATTCTCAAAATTATGTCCCCACCCTACTAAGCATCTTCCGAAACCTATGATTAAGTTGATGATCTAAAATTGAAGCTAGTTAAAATAGTTATTGCCAGTACTGCTTGTTCGTTAGTTTGTTTAGTGTGTTGGTAAGTACTGGTCTGGTCATGTCATGTTTTATTAATTTAGTTCCTTCATCCTTTGATTGTTGATTGTATTGCTGATAGACTGATAGTAAATTACAACGTTGTTTAATACAGTGGACAATTAACATATTTGATTCTATTTCAATTCTGTTATCTATGCTGTTCAATGTGGTAAAATATTATGATTATTATGTTGATTATTATTATTATTATTATTATTATTATTATTGAAATTGTTGTTTGAAACGAATGAATAGTGGAGCAACAGTGAATGTTTTGGTCCTGCTGATGGGATTCATTTTAAAATATGTTTGTATATTTAACATTTTTACCGGTACCCTCGCATAACTTGAATAATTAACTTTGAACTTAATTTTTGATTTGGTATATTGATTACAGATGCATTATTAGCGGATCTGCAGACGACTGTATCGTCTCCTCCGGGAAGTCTCAGTCGGTCAAGTGGCTACAGCACCAACACCTACAATGGAACGTCCACTTCCCCATTCGCCAAACAAACCGAAACATTTGACTACAACGTCGAAAAATCGGTGAGTTCTTCATTCATTAAATTGATATTTTTATTACACAAGAACTACCTACTACTTACAATTAGCAATGACTATTATGACTGTTATGACTTGATATAAAAGATAATTTTAGTAATCTGAATGTCGATGATTGATATTGGCTTTCTTTTGTATGACATTTTGTATATTCCATTTTGTTGGACTAAATTGTAAGTTTACTATTCTTAAAAACCCATCAAAAGTCAATAGATAGACAACCCATTTCACTTTAAGTGTGTCAACATAATATCTAAACAAAAACATATGGCATTTCACAGCTAAACAACTTACCGATCAACATTAAAATCCCGTCCCTGTTAGCGAAATAATAATGTGGAAGTTTTGTTGTCATTCACTATTATTGACATTCACTAACAAGAAAACAGTTTAATAAAAAGTGATTGTTTTCAATCTGCCTTTTAATTCACAGAAGTTGTACTCGGGGTAGTGAAAATAAAATGTAAACCGAACTATCCAGCTGTAAAGTAAAGGTTAATTTTAATAATATAGTTAGTAGTACTAAACTCTTTTGAAAATAATTAGAATTGATGTAGATCATTTTAATGCATACTATTTTTCAAAGTTGTCTCATTATTTGATATTTGATTCCTCAGATTTTATATCGATGTCGACAGAAAGTTTATGAAATGTAGAAAAGATGCAGAAAGTTTTTTGGCTTGTCTACATTAGGTTTGTAGCACTCATTAGCCTTGTCTTGTCTCATCTTAATTGTTATCGTATGTATTAGAAAATAAATAAATGTCAGTGAGTATAACATTTTACATGACAGATATCTGAATTTCAGAACAGTTGATGCAACCGTGCAGGGAAGAAAGTGTACGGTATGTATGTAATTCACTTGAAATGAATGCTTGACAAGTTAGTCAAGGATTGTTTATTTTTATGCGTTTGCCATGTTATTATGTCTTGATATGGATGGGGTGACGACGATGATGATGAGACGGGTATAATGCATTAGAGATGAGTGAAGAGACACTCTGGTTGAAGGGAAGGCGAAATGAAGTCTTGTGAGTCATTTCCGGATTTCTGGAAATCCCATTACGAGTCAACAACAATCTGAAAGAGCCTTGCGTTTGAGAAGACCCGACGTCTGCGAGACTGAATGTGAGCTGGACGAGTTTTAACTGAGCAGTAGCATCTTGCATGCATTGTACAGATAAGGTGATAAAACTGAAGTACAGAGAGAAAAGACTTTAGTCTCAGAACAGCAGACACCCGTTCTCTTTCGCCATACCGTGATGTCTCCATGTCTGATCGGCAGGCATACAAGAAATCCTAAAACCTCCAGGGGGTACCTGACCTCCCCATTTCTGAGGTGGTCAGTAGGGGTTCAACCGGTTGAGCGACGAGCACCTTATAGAACCAGAAACATACTTTTGCCTTAAACTGACGCTTGTTTTAAAACAATGTGTTTCAAAGATTCAAAAACACTGGATGATTAGAGGCAATGAAAAACTGGCAAAATTTATATACCTAAGTTGAATTTTTAAGTTCAACAGCATCCGGATATGAAATGAATTTAGAAAAGTTTACCGTGTTTAAGCCACAAAGTATTAAAAGATTAATGGAATTCCGAAAATTATCCTAGATAATAAAAGTATCAGGATTAAAGTTTCGAAAATTCTGGAGAAGTTATGAAGCCCAAAAAGTATCAGGAGATTGAAGGAATTCCATCAGAAAGGGTCCTTCGCCCTCAGGCCAGAAAGGGTCCCCCCCCCTTTGGGCGTGAGGGAGTACACCGTACAATGAAAGCCGAGGTATTCACCTATGCTGGTCGGATCTTGTACTTGTGCTTGAATGTCTGTATTCCAGATCATTACGTTCGGGCTGTCTGTGGCCACAAATTCGTATTTTTGGGGGTCGTTTTGTGAATGCATATATATGTATGTGTATAGAAACATGTTGTCTCTACGGTGTGTTCTGTAAATATAAGCAGGATGTTTTTGCTGTATAAGTATTGTAGCATTATAGTAACTAAGTAAGTCATGATCTAAATATAATTACATTTAGGTATGTGTAGCTTTATCCTAACTGGTACGGTACTGGTGAATGTCATGTGAGTACTTTAGTAATATTGACGGTAGGGAAACAGAGACAAGTACGAGTTTGTTATGTAATACATTGCATCTCATCATCTCCTTGTTTGGTTTTCATTTTCACACAGATGCTGACACCCAACCGGGATGCCATGAGAGAAACGACAACGACGAAAACTCTGTACAGGTCTAACAGTCCCGTCATTCGCAACGCTGGCAACATGAGTGAGCTCGACACTCTTCTCCAGGATTTGAGCTCTACGTCCAAGTACAGTCAGAATTCGCCTTCATCTAGAGGTTCGTTTTTACCTTTTATTTTATTGTTTATTTGCTTTACTATTTTGGAATTCTCATTAAGTGTTTTGGTAGTAATATGTGTAATAACTTTGTTACAGGCTGAGAAGTTATGGTGAGAAATAGAAATATATTTCCAATATTTTATGTATTTGCTTGAAGTGGCCTGGCCAATAAACCATTATTATTATTACTTACTTCAGTGATAATAATTATTAGCTGTTATTTGAGTGTAACCGGATATACTTTAGTTTTTCTAGTCTACAAGCTAATACAACTTTGAAATTACACGTACTTGACTAGTACATACTAGTTAGTGCTTAATTTGTTAGAAAACGAGGTTACAATCTGGCTAGTAATAATAACAAGCTATTTATAGACATCAGTTAATTAATTTCTTTAGAATTTGCCAAACTTCTTGGTTTAGACAATGATTAATTGCTATTGCTATAAAACTAAAACATAATTGTTACTGTACTAAAACAAAGCAGGCCTGTTTTATTACAAATACTAGAGTGAATGATTTACATATCGTTTTCTTTTTGTGAGTTTATATGTATTTCTATTTTATGATTTTACGTTATGTAATATTTGATACTTGTTATAGTTGTATGTACTAAAGCTCTTAGTGCACATTCATGGTTATTGTTGCGTACGATTTGATTTTACATTTTTTATGCTGTTAAAAGGTTTGAATTCCTTGTTTTGCCAAGTTGCATTGTTAAAGCATTTTGCGTTAAAATGTACTAGCCCTTGAGTTATATTATATTTTATTCAATGTAAAATGTTTTGCCCACAGTTCGGTTACTGTTTTATTTAGTTTCGGTTTTCTGTTAGTGTTAGACAAATATAAAGAATAGAAAGGTGATGCCATAAAGATTTTGGTCGGATACTTACATGATTCATGCTTTGTGATGTAATAGGATCATAAATTGTATCTTCGTCGTCTCAGATCACAAAAAAGTTTCTTTCTTGACTTTGATACATTCAGCAGACTGAAAGACTTGCCATGCTGAACAAACATACGTTGAGCGTACTAGCAATTCACCCTCACATGTTCATCTATGTTACATACATGCTGCTGCTATAATTAAAAAACTATATTAGATTGATGTATAGGCTAGCTACTATGACTATACTATGACAATTCGAGTAGCCCACATAATGTGTATTTAAAGAAACATGTGTAATTGACAGCTCGGAGTGGACTTACAACGGAGCATGCTTTATTTGAGTCTTCGCTAAACTAGTGTAATTGTAGTAGTAAAATGCCACGCAGTCGTATTATAATTATATATGCTTGAAGATAGAAAACAATGTGAAAATAAACTATTATCCGCAAAAATAACAACATGAGTACAACATTTAAAAAATTTGTTTAAGTGTTATAGTTATAGCATTCCTCCAAAAATATGAAGAAAATAAAATCAATCTGGAAGTTGCTTTCCAATTTATGTCAGAAAAGTAACCAGGTTTCGTTAAACTTCAAACGTCAGGCTACAAGAATAAGAAAACATTTTCAGTTTATAATCATTGCTTATAATAATGCTATTGCTATATTCATCATATTATTATAAATAAAATTGATTGAAATGCATTAATGCAATGACAATGCGTACTCAAAACTTAATTAATACTATTACACAGTAGTAATTAAGAATATAGAATGATTAATTAATTTATCTCTAAAAAAGACAGGTTGTCTCAATATGTACAACTAAATCATGCGTGGCATACATTCTGGTCACTTGAGAGAATATTGCGAATCTTAAAATCATATTCCTTCTGTTCTATGGTTGCGAATGCGGCGTGCTTATCACACTGTAATCACGGCCGTGCTGTAATGTAGGCTCGTTGCTTTTTGACATTCACATTCTCTTCATTCACCTTTTCACATCAATTAACAATTCACATAATTGCAAATCACGTTCGAAATTGATTTTATTTTGTATTTTATTCACATTTTTGGAGGAGAATTTCATATACTCATTACATAATGTATTTATTTAAATTGCAGAGCTTGTCTACAACGGAAATCGTCCGAATTCGAGGTCATCTGTTGGAAGTCATGATCGACCCCCAGTGGACAGTCTTTTGGATGATCTTGCAAATGGGTACTATACTAAAGATAATAATAATTAAAACAAACTATATGTTACAATATAATTGGATGTACATCAATTCTAAATTGACATTCCCCAAATGCCAAATTAGTTTAACAAGGCAAACATTACCGGTAACCTTTAAAGAACCTAAAATGTCGATCATTACCGTCTCATCATTTATATTTATATATATATATCCCAATATGTTGTAAAAATTGCATTGCTTAAGTCCCACAATATAACGTTTGAAACATTTCAACTGTTTGTAGGCTTGGTTCCCGTCACTCACAATAGTTCTCTTCAGTTTGTAATCAATTTAGCTGTCAATTGCAGCAGTGTTCGGTGCACAGACGTAAAACAGAAATGCTTTAAACTAAATAATTGTGAAAGGAAACCGAATACAAAAGCAATGCTGCAACATGACGTATGAATTCTAAAACAGATGAATGATGAAGTCATTTGGTAAAACTGTAGCAGAGGATATAACATAACACATGATTTTAAAAGGCTTATTTCAGTTCCTCTTACATTATTGCATTCACAAACAATCTTTAAGCCTTAAGCTGTAGTTCAGATCGTAAAGTGTGTAAGTAGGAAACAATCTGTAACGCAATGCATATAAATAGAAACATAGTGATGAAAATACTAATTGATTTAGCATTTATTGCTGTGTGACATTGTAACGTTTTGTTGCACATAATTTTGTTATGTTGTAATGATTTTTACAAAGTTCAATGTGTAATTTGTGAGGTGTGTACTTCACGACTATTCGTGTGATGCATTCATGTGTGTCAGTAGCTCCGTATTATGGTGAATGAACATTATAAAGTTATTTTTGACTTGGATGATTGACAGGGAGGATACATCAGACGGGAAGACGAGAATTACAGTGGAGCGAAAGATTCAGCGGACATATATGGGGCCTTCGGCTTCGCCTGCCACTCGAGAGTTGGATGATTTAATGGCTTCGCTCAGTGACGCCAAGGTTCGTTTTCATTATTTCAAACATAAAAATATAAATTGCTTACTTTATGTAATTACCAGCGGAAATACCTAAACCAAATTCTTTTTTATTCACACAGGCACTAAAACAATAATTTAATTGTATAATGATGAGCTGCTTTATTAACGACAATAATATAACTTGACCATGCTACGAAAGAATGTGCTTCAATAACGTTAGATAAACTATTGTGGACGTAATTTAAATTGGTATTTATGTTGTGTGCAGCGGTTAGGTATGCGACTCTGGTTTCAGTTGACCTAAATATAAATCAAATTAGTCACGCGTAGGTCAATATGTGCATTTTTGTTATGCCTAGAGGACAATAGTGAGGAATATTTGAAATGGTTTGAGTTTAGGGAGGAGGCATGCACCGTATAGACAGTTTTCAGTGTGTTTAAAAGCTTGTATGACATGTCGTGCATGTCGAGATGGAAGTTTGGGAGGGAGACAAGAAAAACTAATGAATTAATTGCTTGTGATGTTAGTTGCATACCTCGGCTTTCTTTTCTGCTTCAGTTGACATTTCTGGGAGGCAGGATGTGCAATGGTGGGAAACGAGGAAGATGAGTAAAATGAGACACACTTTTCTTTTCTACAGCTTTGCAGCAAGCAGAGAACCTTTTCGTTCATTTGTAGATCTTTGTTAGTAGAAGAACTTGTTTACTGCAGAACTAACTGCATGCATGCAGACAAACACACGTGTTTTCTAGCTATGCAATAGTTATTCAGAAAGATTGTATAATAGTGTCTGTTGTAATCCGACTTCAATTCCTTGACCCTTTGTCGGCGTCTCATTATTCTCCCTGTCAGTGTGTTAAGAGAAATAACTCTGCTTGAGTTGCACTGTCGGATTTCTACCCTTTTAGTTTCCCATTTTGAACAGATAGAAATAAATTATTCATAGTGCAGCTTAAGTGTATGTACATGAAATGTGAATAATTCCATGTTGTTGCATGAGCTGGTATAGAACTGCTGATGACATGGGTGGTTGGTTGTGAGTTAGGGTCAGGTGACAGGAGACATGTTACCTCCCTGCATGTTTTTTGGATATTCAGTTAGACCTAGATGAGTTTAGCAGAATATTGTTCGTTTATTACTCTCTGACCGATACAAAGTTCATGTAGTGCAATTGTGAAACTATTTGTTTCATTATCATTAAGTTTATTTAATTTTCAAACTGAAGGGGTTATTGTTCCACTTCTATGCTTGTAATGTTTTCGTATTTCAATTGAGTCTCTAAAGTGCTATTCAAATTCAATTACTAAACCTTCAACATGGATAATTCAATCGTAGTCTAATTTCCCAGAAGAATTTTCGCAAGTTAATGGCAAGTAATGAATTTACAAATGCTCTGTTCCACAAAAACGATATCATCACTTGTTAGCAATAAATTGAGGAATTGAAATGCCGTTCAGGGAAAAGATTTCCAAATAAGATACCATAATCAGTTTGTTGCGTACTTGCATAATTGCGTTAACAAAGTTGTAATTGGATGATCTAATTAAACTGATTAAACAGAGCAATGTGTCTGTGTAGTAGTTGATCTTTCTGAAAACAAAAGTATTAATATTATCTCATCTTGGTCTTGGTGATAAAAGAAGTAAGGTAGCCACATGGGACATGTGACGTTAATATTCATTTATAGCCAAATTGCAAGATGTGCGGATGAGATCACTGTTAGCTGTGAAAGCACTCGTAGTTAGTCGCATTGACATCATCTGTTAGTTTTAATTTTGGACATTTAATGATAACCTGAACCTTATTGACCTTCTTTTACCATTGTGTATTATTCTGTTTAGACTTAACACGTCAACTCTCTGTACATTAAAGTCAGTTCTGTTTGTGTTCGTGTTTGGATGCAGCCGTGCAATACCATTTTATTAAAACGTCCTTTTGTATCTATACATGAAAGAAGAAGACGATAAGTACCTAAATGGTAGGTAGGTATCTAAAAGCACAAAATAAATGAGCAAATTGGCAATTTGACTCCTATTGCCTTTCTTCAGAGTTGTCGACTACTTACTTTTATAGTAGTAGTAGTGATCGAGTGTGAGTGGCATGATGACAGGCAGGGATTGAATTAATTTCGTTTGTCGAGACTCGTGGGATTCATTTTACTTTTCTACAAGTATCGAGAACGTTGCAGTAGGACACTGAAAGTTTTAATTCAATGAGTCAATCTTTTTATTTTTCCAACCTTTCACCATTAGTACACGTCGTAGCTCAGTCGACTTGCTATATCCTGCAAGTGGATATGGTTGACTCTGAGTGAGTGACTGTCTATAAGTGTGTAAGTATACATAGTCTAATGCAAAAGTAATCCATACATTTGTTGATTTTGTAAGCGATACAAGTAGGATGAATAGTTGACTACGATAGTATTTCATAGTGTTTACTTTTTACATATTCTTATTTCTACGAGTATTTATAAAGGGTATAGGATTTCTGTGATCACATTGATTGATAGTGAATCCGATATGGGCTGACGAACATTTGCACAGAATCTATTAATTTTTTTTCACACTAGACAATTATTATTATGGCAGTGTTAGTGTAGTGTGTTCTGCGTTGATGAGCAGGGAATCTAATCTGAGTTTATACAAGTATAAAAGAAAAGGAGTGTACTACTTGCACAGGGTTGGCAGTACGAAACGCATATATAAAATGCGAGTTCAGATCTTTGTAGAAATTACGAATAAACGAGGGTAGGGTACACTCAGACTCACATCACAGATAAGTCAGATAACAGTGTATCAATTCAAAGAGGTTGGTTTGCAAGTATATACGCGTAATAAGTTATAAGATGTGAACATTAAGATTGTATATCGTGAAGGGTAGTGGCTGTTAGGATTTGTGTCGACTGTCAGACTGTCAAGTGTGTTATATTATAGAAGAGTGAGAAAGAAAGAGTTGACATAGTTGTGAGAAATGTAGTAATAAGTCAAGTTGTGAGCAGTAATTGGTTTGTCTGTGTGAAGAGTCGAGAAATAACCAAAGGAAACAACTACAAACTATAAATAAAGAGGTGATAGCTAAACAGTGAGTTTGTCTTGATCTTTTTGTCTTTGCGCCCCATTAGCTACTCTCTCAAAATTAGCTGTGGATTTGTTTTCCTGTGTGAATAAATTTCGGCTTTTGTTTTGCTTGCTTGGCTTCCGATGACACAACTTAAGTGTTGTAAAAGTATTTATATATATATATATATTATATAATATATAAGACTGAGTATTTAAAAAAGCTTTTCATGGCGATACGTCCTGTGTATAGGTATACTGTGCATATAAGTCTCCTTCTGTTTTATAAAGACACAGTTTTTCTATTGAATCTAAACAGAGAAATCTGAGAATTCGCACAGAGCGGCGAAAAGAAAGTATAAGCAAAACTATTAGTCAGTCGTAATGTGAGTTCAGTGAAAGTTATTATCAAGCGTTAAAACTAGGGGACTTTGATTTGTTTAGTAGTATCGTATGGTGTTGTTGGTAGTTGTCTCGTAGTAGTTGGTTAGATCACGGATGGAATGGAAATTGTGCCAACAAAAAGATTAGCGGACTGAAGCGAGTGAGAATTAAAGATTAACAGAGAACAACGCTCTGTTATGTGCACAGAGATATTCATTGTAATTGTAAACACACGTTTCGTACAAATATCTTTCTGTACGTGCCCGACCCGTTGTTTTTTCCTCGTGTGTGTTAAACAAGTCATCAACATAGTTTTCTTTGTTGCAATTGCAATTTCGTGTAGCTACTTAGCTACGCAGAACACAGCCAAAGTATTTCCCTAAAAGTTTAATACAAAAATGGATTGCAGTGAACCAATCCATGCATCTTTGTTTCCACTCGAGTTCACAAATGAATATAAATTCCCATTGTCTCATTTAAGGCATTAATATTTATCTGTGTCTGCTGTCTTTTCTGTATTACTTCATCGGGCAATTAACCGTACTAGTAATAGAACAGGTAATTGAAAAGAAGGGTAGAAATGTCATGGATACTTCTTAACCTTTAGAATTTCCAATATCAAGTACTTTTGCAATAATATTTTGTGGTATGGAACGAAACCAAACACATTAATTACTAAAACTATGGATATCTTGACTCTAACGATAAGTTTATTATGTCTTTGACATTCTGTTTGAATATTCAAGCTAAAGTTTAAAGAATAAATTTACTTTCACGAGATTAGTGTAGTCTCATTTCTGTACATTAATGTGGAAATGATTTAGAAGATTTGGGTACCTGATAATGCTTGTATCAGAAGTACAGTCTATAAAATGACGCTTCCATATGCAAAACCAAATTTACCGGATGAGTGACGCTATGTTAAATAAAATGAAACTGTTTCTCATGAAATTCAAAGAAAACCAGTTTTCATGTACATCGGTTTTCTGTATTGTTGATATGAAGTAGTGTGGGCAGACATAAAACGAACTTCTCCCTCTCTGTCTGTATACCTACTTTTGGCGTGTTAATGTACAAATAAATAAAAGACAAGCTGCCGTTAAGTTTCCGGGTTTCTGTAGCAAGCATGACTGAACTCTCCTTGGTAGTACCATCATTTGTTGGGATACCCATACTTCTATTGACGACGATGAGTGGAGAAGATAGCTTTGGGATTTTTGATAGGATTAAATGGAGGGAAAGGTATTAAAATGCAAGATTAGACTTCTGACTCATAAATCTAAAAGGGTTGCAAAACACCAGTATGTTTCCACAGCACGGAGGCAGATTCTATTTAATGCAATCCAATCTCTCTGATCCATAAACACACACACACATACAAAGAGCGTTAGAAGTGAGGCAACTATCAACAAGTTCAGTTTTACATGAAACAAGCAACATATCCATGCACATGTGGCTTTTTCGATTGCCTTTAACTTTCCTTATAGTCGTCTTCAAATATATTGACGAAGTACTTGTGTTGCGTGCACATAAGTATAAACGTACTTGTATCATTGCATAAATTTTGTATGGCAAAAGTGGTACATGAACTGGTACGTGACGTTTACATGCATTACCGATCACCAATCGCCAATAAACCTTTATTTTCAACGCAGTTAGTTGAGATTGTACTAAATAAACTGGAGTACAATGTTAGCACGCAAGGAGACTTAGTTAGAAGTTGTTATAGAAAAGAGCAGGAGGAAAATGTTCGGGTTATTCAGAGGATGCTGCTTTTATAAGTAATTCCGTACACATCATTGTTGCATTGAGGTTGCTGAAATTGAGAGAGGCTCTCTGAACTCTCCAAGAAGTATTTGCACTGCGACACGAGTTTTATTTGCAAATGTTGATCAGGCTGAATATCGACCAATGAGACGGAGTGGCAGATGAGTTAGAGTTAAAGCAAGGAGCAATTTAGTCATTCTAATCTTGTGTTAAGTTTATATACAACACACGTATCTCTACATCTTTTAGTGAAAGAGAACGAACATAAGGACAAGTACAACACACGCGTTTACTTACACCAGACACAAGAGATAGGATTATCTCCGCACATTAAATTTCTTTGTGCTTGTTCCTAGTTTAACAGAGAACTGCTAATACATTTATCAGACTCTGTTGTGTGCAGTCATCATGAGATATGATGATGTGATGTATATTTCTCTCTCTATAGCTCTTCTTCTGCTAATGTGACTTTCAGATGAGTATCTGAATTTGATGTTGAATGCGATAATATAATAAAAGAGATGAACAGAGATAGCAAATACATACAAACTGTGCCCACTGACTAAAGTGTATCATCTCTTGTATATCTGTAAAAGAGTTCTACCAGGAAAGTATTAGAACAATCTGCACGCTACTTGCTAATCCTGTATGTTGTAAATAGCAAAGAAAGTATGTGAGAAGCATGTAGCATTTACATACGTAGGAATGCATTCGTTTATCTTTAGTATCTAATTATACATAGTTAGAGATAGTTATGTTATGTTGATCTGATGGCACTCGCAGTATGACCTACGTAGGTACTTCTCCTTATTACAGCATCATCGTCCCTGTGTAGTTTATTACGTGAAGATGCTTCTTAGATGTAGCTGTAGGCTTAGTTTGTACACACGTAATAATAAATGTAACCAGGAGGATATTATGTATTTGTACAACATCTTTAATAAATTTAAGTGTGGTGAATGCTAGCACGGCACACTTATTATCACTATTACTTCATGGAAGTGAATATTAGAGAGAAGGGTAGAAAGAGGTTGACAAAAGTGTTGAGTAAAAGTGTGTGACGACGACGACGGAGGGACACGGATATGAAAAACATGTTCATGTTGAGGTGATATGGGAAGTAATAGTCAAAAGTGAAACTGGGGCAATTTTATTTTGAGAAGTGGGATGAAGGAAGGGATTTGTGTTTTGTGCAGTTATAGTTTCGCTTTTTTGCGCTATACTCAGAATAATCTGAAGAGACTTGGTGCTCTTTCTCCCTCCTCGGCTCTCTCTTACTTCTATGAGATGAGGTATGTGCATATTTAGGATTTGATGCTGTACACGCGAATAGACGTATTATGTTTGAAGTATTATTATTAGAAATGCGTAAGCTGTAAAAACAATTTTGCATGAATCATTTTTTGGGGATATCTCCAAGTCGTTCCATTTAGTTCTCTAACAATGGCTAGCATGTATTTATATGTATTTATAATTGTGCCTGCTGCTCTGTGTAGTCTTCCGCACTTACACCGGCCAAGGCAGGAGAAATCTATTCAGCAAAGGCGAGCTTTTAAATGTGCAAGTGTACTAATGATTCCAGTGACATTTATTTGGTCTCATGAAATGAGAAATGAGTTATGTACGTATAAATGTATCTGATAATTAACGAAGTTTTGAATAAAGATTGTGTAATGCTGTACATTGTACTATGGCTATTTATACGGGAGATCGCTGTAAAAAATTGTTGAAACTAATAATACCTACACGTAAAGAATACCACAGCTATCATGCATGGAAATCATGTGTGCCTTCTGTTAAAGAACATTTTTATGGTTTAACTTGTTCAAAAACCACTTCCAAGCAACTCTTGGCTTTTTATTAGGGAATCCGTGTTAACTGCATGGCTTTAGATATGCAACACCGAAAAACTTTTGTATGAAGGGGCAGAGCTGTTGTGTAATTAATTCGTTATACTAGAGCAGTGCAGTAGTGCACTTAAAAATATTATATTGCACACTGACGAGTCACATTCTTACAGAAGATTCATTATTCTGAGTAAATATTAAGGACGGTGTATGGCTGTTATGTAGGATTTCTGTGTATGAAAAGATAACTACTTTGTTAGTTAAGTACCTAAAAATTAAAACATACGTACATACTTACTTTCGTTAGTAAAAGTTTACATTCTTGTATTTAGAGTGTTTAAATTTATATGTGTGTAGTGTCTAGGCGTATTAGTTGGGAAAGTTAATAGCAGTTGGCTGGAACTGACTATGGTGGAGTTGAAGATGTCTAACAATATTATATGAATGACTACTGTGTTATAGTTGGTTACTTTTACTACTGTTGTTTTTCTTGTTGGTTGTGAGATGGTCTTGTTTATGTAGTGGCTCTGTTCTGCGTGTATGAAAGTTAGTTAGTTAGTTACGTTGTGTAAAACAGAACAGAAAGTGTTTGTGTGTGTGATGGTTATGTTCATCTTATTGCTTTTGCTATATTGCCATTATTGCCTCAGATAAATGCTAATTTCAAAAGGGCTGCCTTGTCTACTTTTCCTCATCCTTATCCTTATATCTTCCATGTATATACAAGGCTGTGTGTATCAAGTGTACGTGGAAGAGCACCATGCAGTCCTGGCACTACTGGGTGCTCCTGTGCTCATCTCCTCCTGTTTCCAGAACAGAAGAGACGAAAAAAGAGAGAGATGGTATTCGTATTTGTGTAGTCTCACTCCGTCTTTTAAGTATTGCGAATATGCAAATGGCATATGGTCTTCTCTTGTTCTGTTTCCTGCGCTCAATGGTCTTGTGTGTGTTTTGTAGGTAGTCGCAGAGAAGGTAGGTTGGTTTGCTGTATCTTGTATGTGTTTGGCTAGGATTTTTGGGATGAAGATTTTTGTGTCGTGTGTGTGGGTTGATGTGGCCCACGGATCTGTATTTTAAGGAGACGTGCCGAGTCTGGTCTCACTACTCCTTGTGTCCGCAGACAGACACTAACAACCGAATCGCTAACTGTATTGAACCTTTTCTCTCTGTCTTTTTCTGTCTCTCTCACTTCACTGTTATTCTCTCCCGTTGCACATTCAACACTTTTCCTTCCTAAAAAGCACCTCAGATCCTCGTTCGTCTCTCAGAACTGTCCCAAACCAATTCTCTTTCACCTGAAACCGATTCAACTGTCTGTCTGTCGGTTTTTGCGTTGTCGTCGGCTTCTGTCGTTTCTGCATAGCTGAGGAGACAACACACACTTTATTTCTACCAGGAGAGAAGCACCAACTGTCAAATTCAATTGTTATTATTCCTCTGTTCAATTAAACAGTACATATTTTAAACATTTTTCAACACGATTTGCACTACCATCGCACACCTGCAATTATTAACATTTTCTCCAGAATATTTTCTGTCTGTACTCTCTATCCGGATATAAAATAGTGATTTCTTACTTCGTTTTTGAGCAACAAGGATATTTTGCTGTAAAAAGATTTGTTTAGCTATTGCAAGAACCAAAAATTGCTGAAGTTTGGATTGCAAATTTTCTATTGAAACTTTCCTGTTTATTTGAGATCTGAGATACTGTGCCCATATTTCTCGGGAGGTTAATTGTATAAGAGAATATAATATGGAATTCTTCTGCAGCAATTTATTTATCTGTTAAACGAGAATATATTTTTTGTTAAGATTTATGGAAATTTTTGAACACGGTTATTGCCCATTATTTGCTCCATAATGTTCTAGTGGCTACAATAAAAGGAATTATTCACATTTCTCCTGTTGATCTTTGGTTTGCAGCCACTTTGCACGATTGCCAATTATTCTTGTCCGAGCCAAAAGGCTTTTCCTTCTGTGCGTGTATAAAGAGCGAGCTTTGACTTCACTTTATACCGAATAGTTTGATACTATTATACAGATAATGGAAATACTTGTGTGCTGTTGCACTGACTGATTGTGAGTAGGTATAAGAATCTGTCTTATCGGATTCCCAAATGTAACCTAACAAAGTTGGTTTTGCACTTTTACACGTCTCAACCATCTTGTTCTGCATTCTAGTCCGTAGTCATTCCAAAGACTTGTCAACTAAATTAAATTCTAACTTGCTTTCATCTGGTTGCTTTCCGAGATCTTTGTTTCTCTTAATTTGATTAACATTTATTTCGCTGGATTTCTGTAACCTTTTTTCTACCGTGGGGGTTCTCTTGTGTCCTATTGCTCTGTCTTACAAAATACCTTACTGACAAATCCTCCAACGTTTTTCTATAAAACAATTGACAACATATTTTGTAGGTGTCTGCTGCTAGCACTAAGTAATTTGACTGTTTCTAACGTTTTTATTATTCCATGCTGACATTTTCATTCGCAAAGCATTCCAGCTTGTCTCATAAAATGTTGTATTGAGTTTTTCTAAACTCATTTACGCAGCACTCTTCACATACTAATTGTCTAAGTAGTTTGCAATAATAATCCTAATATCCACTACTTACATGATCTTGACGTAGGTAGGTGTATACTTGCAAACTCGCAAGCTACATTTTACGTACAAAACATAGAAAGTTAACCTGCAGTAGTCCTATTCTTATCTTTGTACATGTGTAACACTCGTTTCTTATCTAACAGCCGAATAATTTATGTGTTAATGAGAGAGTATCTTTGCTGATTTCCCATTAGTCTTGAAAGGCGATGATACTAATTTCTCGTGTTACACTGCATTTAGCCAAACTTATACAAGCTGTTGCACCATAGTAACTAATGTAGGTATTGACGTAATGAACGCTTGTAAAAATGACGTTTTAATTAAATTTATTTGTTCTTGGAAAAAATTCTCTCATGCTTATTTCTATATTTGTAAGTCAGCAGACGATTTGCAAGTAACAGTTTATTAAAGCTGAGTCAGTAAAGATTTTACAAGGAGCATGTTAAGTTACGTGTATCTGCTTTCTAGTGCTAGCAAGAGACCCGCTGAGTTTTCTATTTGTAAATATGTGTTTGGGTATTTCCGACTGTAAACATTTGAGATCTGGGAATCATAACATAAATTTTCCATCCTGGTTTGAACAGATAAAAGAGAAGCAGGAAAGCAGCCAAGTGCAGCAACCAAAAAAGGCCCAGCAGTTGGATTCTATGCTTGGCAACCTTCAAGCGAGCATGGACAAACAAGGAGTTAGTGCCACTCAGAAAGGTGTTTGCGCTGCTTGCCACAAGGCAATTGTGGGACAGGTACAATTACATTGTTATTGTTGTCATTGGGTGCTAACAACTCGGCACGGACCATCACAAGACAACCACTGCCAACCTCTACTAGTAGTATTTTTTAGTCATTTTTAGTTTCATGAATATGTGACAAATTCGCTCATGACTTTTGTTGAGTAGGTGGTAACAGCTTTGGGAAAAACGTGGCATCCCGAACACTTTAATTGTGCCCATTGTCGTCAAGAATTGGGATCCAAGAATTTTTACGAGCGGGAGGGACAGCCTTATTGTGAAGACGATTATCACAAATTGTACTCTCCTCGCTGCGCCTATTGCAATGGCCCCATTTTGGATGTAGTTACAAATTAATACTTTTCAAACAGCTCATTAAAGAGTCAATTAAATTCATTTTTATTGTTTTTTCCCATTGAACCCCGTTTCAATGGATTTTTTTTTTTGAATTTTGTTTAAAAAATAGCGAACCCATTAAAATGTAACTTTATGGGCTTTTCCAAATAGAAATGTGTAACGGCTCTTGAGACTAACTGGCATCCAGAGCATTTCTTCTGTGCTCATTGTGGGAAACAATTTGGACAGGATGGTTTTCACGAGAAGGATGGCAAGCCTTATTGTCGCACCGACTACTTGGCTTTGTTTGCGCCAAAATGCGGAGGATGCACCAAGCCGATCACTGACAATTACATTACCGCTCTGAACGCCCAGTGGCACCCAGAGTGCTTCGTGTGTCGGGTAAGTCAATTCTCATCAACTCTCTTAACTATTTCCCTTCCTCTTCCTCTATAAGCGTGCATTAGCAACTAATCAGTATTCAAATATTACCAATAAGGCACTGATAAGCAATTATAGATTTAGTATGTCAGTTTACCCACTTGTAACAAATCAGTAGAAAACACTACCAAGGTACATTAGTAGCTTTGTCTCAATTTCTGAGTGTCATTCAGTATCTGGCTAATTGACGAGACTTTTGAAGGATTGTAAATGCTCTTTCGCTGGGACGTCTTTCTACACTGTGGAGGGAAAACCGGTGTGCCCTAAATGTTTGGGAATCGACGACAATGACGATGGTGATGAGGAAGAAGAAGAGGAAGACTAAACACTAACCATGAATCGAATGAAAGTATTAACTCTTAATTAACTAAGAAAGTGCTGCCAAGAGACACTTCTGTTGTTAGTATTACAATTACTCTACCTGTAAAAAGCTAAAGAAAGCGTATAGACCTCGTGTGAAAAAATAAGCTCGCCTTTATGGCACCATAGTTATGTTATACTCCTTCCACTACTTGTAATGTTACCTGCCCTTGCTATTTATCTTTTGACCGTGACATTTCGTCTGTCTGTGTGTGGTATTTCGCACGAGGAAAGTATACAATAGTAATTGATAGTTAACATTATAAGAGTGGGGCTTACTCTACAAAACCTAGTGAGAGAGAAAGAGAAAGAAGGGCGGTGCTGCTTATAAATGTAGACATAGAAATATTTATTGTACGTCTGTTGTTGTGAATGTTTTTTGCCTACAACAAAAGGAGTTGTAATTAGTTGTTCAGTGGGTGAAAGTCGTCCAGTCAAGTTCATGATCCTTAAATCTGTTATAGTTACAATTATTGATAATGCAATCAATCCTTTGTAGTTCAGCAGTTCACACCACAAGCAAAGTAAATCCTATATGCAATATTACAAAACAGTATTGATATTTGAGGGGGAGCAAGCAAAGAATCAAATTGGAGTTACCTGAAACATGGTTAATTCAATAGTACACAATTTCTATGACAATGATGACAAATGATGATGATGATGATGGCGACTACATCGATGCTATAAAAATGATGATGATGATAAATCAGTTGATTTACTTAAATACTACTATGACATTTGGGGTTTATGTTGACATCGTCTCCATAAACCACAAATAGTGACACAAATGATGCTTTATAACATGCTGAAGAAGCTCTCCTGTCCTTAAAACTTGAATTCCTAAACTCCTTCTTTTGCTGTTTTACAGATATCTCTTACAATGCTCCTATAGATCATTCATAAAATCAACTTTTGGATAGAGATAGCCTACCTTTACAATTTTACTCACATAATTTTAAAACCTAAGGTTTATTATAAAATTAAGAAGAAGAATAATAATGTAAATAGAGAGACACATGTAAAATTATAAGATTTGTCGACATATGTAAATAATAAAGGCTGTAAAAGCCCCAAAACAGAAAGAAAAAAAAACAAAGAAAAAAAAACAACAATAATAATGACCCTGGGCTTGAGGAATTGTGTTGACCAAGGCACAAGACCTTGTGGACAACCATTCCAACCAATAATGCACATAATTTACGTACACACACAACGGGGATGCGTTTGTGTTGCGTAACGTTAACATGTGCGTCGCAAATTCATTATCAACCGTTGTTTGTCAGTGGCATTTGAACAGATCTTTGTTTACGGTTTACATATGCAGTGTATATTTGTACATATATATGTGCTATATAATATAAACTTAATATGATACCGTTTCACGCATTTGTTTTTTTCGTAGTGCGTAACACGTCATCAAAACAAAGTAGTAGTAACAAACGATTTTAGTATGTTCTTGCAATGTTCTGTTTTTATGGAACAGTGACAAATCAATGTATTTTTATTTTGTTGTCTCTCTATATTAGCATGTTATGGTCCTTTTAACTTTTATTAGTCATTACGTATACAATTGTAGCTACACGTACTTGTATCAAACAAAGTCACATACTTTTATGTTAGGATCTAAATAGAAGATTTATGTCAGTGATATACGGCAAGTGCTCTAAGTGGACATAAAATATGTCTTTTTATAGTAGGAGTTTATTAGATCCATAGCAAAGTCAAATTACGTTATGCTATATAATAGTCTTCTTAAAGTAATTATTTTGCAATTCACTGAAACATTCCTTCCGATTCAGCGCATATAAAAATTTAACACAAATTATATGTTAAACAAAAGTAATAGATATTGGAATAGCCTATCTTACATTGTGAGACATAAAATGATAGCTGCCATCAACAATTATACGGGTGTGTTGTCTTTTTATTGTTACAGGAAGTCTGATACTTAATTTTAATGTACGGTTACATTTACATTGTCATAATAAATGTGAAGCTATAAAGATACTTTTAACATATACCTATAATATACGTAACACTGTGAATCCGAATTGTCTACCAATTCGTTTCTATATATTATGTGTTATTTAGTGTTTTGTATTTTTGTTGTCTAGTTTGGTTTACAGTTTAGCTGTTACTTATAAAATAGATGCATATAGTAGTGTGTCATGTCTTATGTACGTAAAGTATAATATTATACTTTAATTGACTCTAAAATGTATAGTGAGACATGAACGACATGCAGATATACATTTCAGCGTTGAGTTTGAGGAGTATAGCTTGTGCATTTTGCTCATCGTCAATTCGTATGTTACATGCAAGTTTAAATGTAGGTATAAAACAGAAGGAGTATTACACTGAAGCTGAAAGACAAGGAAAACACCCAAGTGAAAAGTGTAATGAGAGAGCAGAGAAATGCAATGAAGCGATGGGTAAAAATAGAAAATTTTGGTCGACATGCCAGAAAACTAGGACTAGATTCATTCGTATGTGTGCACTTTCAGTTTACTGTCTTCGGATGAGGAAATGGGTGAATGGAGATGCGGGCGGACGGCTTGTCCATGAAAATTCTTTCATGCCCAACCAAACCCATCATATCCTCAACCAACAACACTAAATCACTTCTTGTTTGTTTTTCTCATGATTGGATAGGAGGTCAGTGAGGACAGCAGTAGTCAGATGAGACAACGAAGGAAATTTTTATTTACTTTTCAGCAACAATCTCATTTTTTCCAATGTGTATTACATAATGTACTGTGGATGAATATGTAAGCGTGGATGTCGTCTATTCCATTAAATTAATTTATTAATGTACACCTGCTAATTTTTTGCTCCAGGAGCTTAATGTATCTCATCGTAAAATATTTCATTTTACCACGGCCTAGTAATAATATTGTATTAAAGTCATAGTTGTGTTTAATGAGGTTGTTGCTTAAACATGTTCGCCTGTTTGCAAATTTTAAACATAAGTAAGTAGTTTACAGTGTGTGGTATTATCGAATGCAGTTCTTATTAGGCTTATAGGTTTCATATGTTACAGGGAATTGTCTGCTTCACTGACGTCACTAATTACTTTACTAATAATAACGTAAACTTGTGAACCTATACCTTTACACCTACCTACTTTGTTTTAAACATGAAATCTTGATGTAATAATCATGATGCAATTGGTCTGTGTCTTTAACAGTTCTGTTTGTTTGCTTATTTTTAGGACTGTCGTCAACCATTCCAAGGAGGATCATTTTTTGACCACGAAGGTCAACCTTATTGCGAGACGCATTATCACGCAAAGCGTGGAACCCTTTGTGCCGGCTGTCACAAGCCCATTTCAGGTATTAGCTTAATGATTATATGTAATTAGATTGCTGTGAAATTTTATTTTATTTTATTAAAGTGCAAAGTTTACAGTACATTCTTAAAGTGCGATATTGTTATATTATATTATCTTCTCTGTCATTATATTGCACTTAATGAATGTACGGTGTTATTTGATTAAAGTGTAAAATTCGTATGTCATTTCATTACAACTTGAAAATTCTAGTGGCATCAAGTAGCTTAGTACTATATTTGTAAGTACTGATAAAATGACATGAAAATGACCATACCATGTAATATTCAATTTCAATTTCAACTTTGAACTGCGCCGTCTTCAGCAAAGGTTTTAATTTTAATGTGTTAATTTTTCAAACTGACTGACTGACTGAGCATGTCGTGTTAAAACGGCATAGCAAACAATTGCAAATTTCGATAATTTTTTCCTGTTTTTAATGCGAACGGTTGATACCAATGATATAATGTTATCTATAGCCTGAATTTAATAATATCTAGCGTGCCGTGTGGGTACAATTAATTGGTATCAGTTTAATATGCCGTGAACGCAAACGTTGCGAATTAATTAAATTTCAGTTGTTGTTTGGTATGTGAGGGTCTACGATGCATAGTGACATATGAATTAGACAAGTCAAAAATGTTCCTATTTATAAAGATGAGAAATTGCATTATATTTTGTTTTCTAGGTCGCTGTATTACAGCAATGTTCCGTAAGTTTCATCCGGAGCATTTCGTATGCTCTTTCTGCCTTAAACAACTGAACAAAGGAACTTTTAAGGAGCAGAATGATAAGCCATACTGTCATGGATGCTTTGAAAAACTATTTGGCTGAAGCGGCTCTTCGTCTTCTGCATTAAATAGACATATGCTACACATAAAAATAATATACTACTGAAATTAAAATTAATAGCTAATGCAGAAGAGGAAAATATGCAACGATCTACTTCCAGCTTCCAAGTACCTACTTACTAAATTAACTGGTTGTTACACAACTAAAAGAAAGATATAAATGAATAATCGTCGTCGGAGGAAGGAGTACATCTATATGTCATCAGAATAAGTCAAGTTCACATATTATACGTAAAATATTATGTACGTGTACCTATAAAAACAAAATTATGATGCAGTGCAATAGAAGAAATCCGTTCAAGAAATGACTAATCGTCGAATCATTAAGCATGATTGAAGACACGTTCAATGCGCTGACTAGTATGATATACACTTTATGTAAAATGAGATGACTTGAATTTGGACGCTTTGTAAATTGCTTCATTACTTAAAAATATTAATAATCTTGTAGCTTATTGTTATACTTTAGATTCATTATGGTTAAATCAAGTTTAAGTTTCATTTTACAACATAATTTCTAATATTGTACTTTGTTCTCTCTAAAAATACCGTTCTCGTATCTGTTACAGAGCTTGACAAAAGTAAACTTTACAATCTTTTATTTTCTGCAAACAAGTAGCCTATACACATAATCATTTTGTCCCAGTTTTTATTGATTTTCATGTGAATATCTGTTCTATGTATGCAAGTGGTTTACTATAGTTGTTAAAGACTTTTAAAGATAATTTTAAAATTGACAAGGTTACAAAATTTTAATTGTATCTGTAGTACTTAGCTAATCTTTAAGTTTATACTATTTAGTCTTCATTCTTTAGAATGTAAACTTTGCTGCTAATTGAGTTGCCTGCTTCCAAATAGTTAAATCACCGACACATTGATTCAATGAAGCCATGCTGGTTATTTGAATGAGCAAAGAAGACAAATAAGTCATGGATTAACACATTATTACCGTTTTTGTGGTGGTACCTAATATTTGAAGGTTAAGTAGTATTATTAACTTGTGACACACAACAAGTGCAAAACTATTACAGTTCTATGACATGTTTTTTCTCTTTTGATGTACATATGAAAACTGTAATGCATAGGTAACAATTTATGTTAGATTGGCTCGTGTGCTGTGAATGCCAACCATTACAAAGTTAAGACAGTTCATGTCGATTTATTTTAGATGGTAACTATCATGTTATGTTAATAGTCGATTTTGTGGTAATGCAAATTATGCCTCGCTTTGAAATGACTGCTTGTATATTTGTGTGTATGCAACACGTCAATGTATTATTGTATGCACATCAATACAGCATTAATTTAATTATCCATTACTTATAACTACTTATATGTCGCTTTAAATAAGACGTTTGTAATTAAAAGAAAGCATATATTATAGGATGAAGAATCCTTGCTAATAATAATTAGTTATTGGTTAAGTGCTATAATATGCTTTAGTATTTCTGTAGTTTTATTGTGCTTATCAACATTAACAAAAAATAATTTGTGTATTTCTTTGAGTATTATAAATATATAGCAATGTAGGTGTTTGGTCTAAAATAAATCTCTTAATTAGAATTAGGTTTACGTATACTATAACTGTTTACTAGAAAATGAATTTGATTGAGTTTAAGAAGAATAATCTTGATTGGTTTATTTTATATGCAGTATACTAACATAGTATTAATTCTGTATCAAAGGAAAAGTCTAAAAGTTTCTATCACAAAATAAAATCACAAGGATGTTGGTTTACAATGCCGGTGAAGGTTGGAGCTATAATATTACAGTATATTAATAAAAGAAGTGCATTAATCATTAAAAAGAAACTGTTTTGTATTAAATTACACTGGATTTAGTTTTATCAGTTAAACGAATGACATATTATAAATTGTAACATGATAGCTCTATCATCTCATCAGTTGCTGTATAATATAACTGTTCTGTATTTCATTTTGGGATGATATTATCACATAGGTATTTTTAAAATCTTAATTAGTTGATTATTGTCTCGAATTGTTGAAAGGGATTCGAATAATATATTTTTTACATGCGTTGTGGTTTAACATTTTCAGGATACTGAGATTACTTATTCAAGAGTTATTTAAGAACTACTGGATTTATGCTATGGCAATTATATTATAATTGTACACACCAGTTATAATGATGCTAAAAGTTGTTGTTCAGTTAATAATATTAAGCAACTGTACTATCATTTTGTTTGGAGTGAATATTGTTGTAAATTTAATGTTGCTATCTAACGAAAAGAAAAATATCTGCAAGTATCACGTGTATAAAATGTTTTTGGGAAACTTTTAATATCGTTTAGAGATAATTAAATTTTATGACATTGGCGTGCCCCTCACATTGCGATTGCTATGTAATAATAATAAGAATGTTAACGAAGTAATAATCTTCATAAGTTTTAAATAGGCGCAGTGTTAGTCTGCTTAATGATAAATGGATAAAATGACTTAAAATGGTGCCATTTTAATTTGCCGAAAAATTTGTAATTACTTTCAAGTAGGCATTTGATTTTTTGCCTTTTATTCATTGATGATTTATTGAATTGTTGCAATAAAGTTATAAAACATCATACAATTAGTACTAATAAATTCAATTTCATTTTAATGTATAAATAAATTGCGGTATTGTTGATATGTAGCCTTGTAATCTAAATAGAGAAACCATAATTATCAAAGACGCCTGCCATATTATTATTTGATAGACTAATAGTAAGATTTTCACTATAAATTATGTAGGTCTAGATACTAGATATGTTTCCCCGTGTGGGATGTTCACAAGGAACATGATCTGGCAGTTTATGTATATAAACTGTGAGACGGATGTTCATTATGTTTGTAATGTCATGAAACCGGAGCAGGAAGCTCAACCCTCAACCTAATAATTATTGTCAGTCAGGTCAAATATCACGAAAGATTATAAAGTAGGTTTGCACTGTTTCAGTTTTGCTACAATTACAATACTTTTTAATTTACACAAAACATTAGCAACAAACAAAACCAACGAATAACATTATAATACTATTACAGTAAAGAGAATCACACTTAATGCACAGATAACTGAGAATTTTGCATTTTTTCTTCTTATATTCTTCAACATACAATTTTGATACATTTCTGAAGTTGCTTCTTAAGTTTGATTGATAGGGTCATGATAACCGAGGCCGATCGCGAATGTTGCTTCATAATCCAAATGCACATTTTAATTTATTTCGTAAGAAACGATGTGTACGAAAGTTCTAATTTGGTTGTCACCTAACAAACAAAAAACAAAAATTTTATCATTCTATATCTCCATTCATGATTGTCTGCTTATAATTACTAACGATTGTGCTACAACTGCAATCATATTTTGCTTTACTCTAAAAATGGTGTACAGAAACATGTCTTCCTCTTGATCACTTGATGGAAGAATAATATTTCCATCTTTCCAGTAGAAGAATCGGGAACTTTCTGAAGTGCATCTGGTTACTCCCGAACTTCAACAACACCTCTCCATGGAAGCAAATGGATCAAACTGAAATATTTTTTAGAATTAGTCACAATGTTTTCAAGTTAAAAAAATCAAATATTAGGTTATTTATTACAATTTTAAAACAAAACAAGTTTATATACTTATATACCCTGGTGAATCATAAGTCATATTATCAAATCAGGACTCCGTTGGATCCCCTCGGCCAGCTCGTTCCAGTATTTTTTCTAAATCTTCAGGTTGCAGTCCTTGTTAGTAACCTTATATGAAGTTGTGGTCGTCCCAAAGCAGTAATTTTAATGGCAGCAAACCCTGCTCCTTTTGTTGTCCCTTTAATGAGAAAAATAAACAAAATGTATTCATGTTTCCAGTTTCTCAGAAAATATAAGGTAAAGTATATATAATAGCTATATAATAGCAATTCACCCGAAACAGCTTCTATTGACTGGAGAAATGTTTTAATATTCCTTTCGCGTTGAGCTTCGTTTATGTAAAAATAAGTTCTAGCTGCAGCTCTATTTCTTCTGTCAGCAAACTCCTCATGAGCGTTATATTTGATGTAGTCTGTAAAAGAAAACAACACAATCTGTAAGTCAACCTTCTTCAAACAAAGATTTAAATATGTATAGCATCATTGTTACATAAAATCATGTTATAAACAATTGTAGCCATATCTGGAGATCGGGGACAACCTCCAACTCCAGGGCTGCCGAAGTAGTCCTTTATGATCTTAGCTTTAAGCCTACCATAAAATATATTTCCAATATTTCAATGCTTACAAACATTAGATGTGGCCTTAGACTTCAAATTCGGTTGTGCAATATAACTGTCGCCGTTTGCTTTTTCTTTAGTAGAAACGCTTCGAAGAATACATCATTCGCTGTTTATAAAGCCGTCACCTATTATTACTATCCATTTGAACTTCTCCGAATTTCCGAAGATGTCTGGTCGTGGTAAGGGAGGAAAGGTGAAGGGAAAGTCTCGTTCTTCAAGGGCTGGACTTCAGTTTCATGTTGGTCGTATTCATCGTCTTCTGCGAAAGGGCAACTACTCTGAACGAGTTGGTGCGGAAGCTCCTGTCTACTTGGCTGCTGTCATGGAATATTTGGCAGCTGAAGTTCTCGAATTGGCCGGTAACGCTGCCCGGGACAACAAAAAGACCCGGATCATCCCTCGTCACTTGCAATTAGCCATCCGCAATGACGAAGAACTGAACAAACTTCTGTCAGGAGTGACGATTACCCAAGGGGGAGTTCTACCCAACATCCAAGCGATTCTCCTCCCAAAGAAACCTGAAAAGAAAGCCGCTTAATTACCATTGCCAGCCACTCCGACTCTAAACAAAGTCAACCAACGATATATGGCTTTCTTTCAGTGTTCTTCAAAGTCTCTACATCACAACTGAGATCGCCATTGATTGTAAGGGGCGATGATACACCTCCAACAGTGTCATTGTCAGCATCTGCAATATTCGACCAAGTATTTGTTTGCCGACAGCCAACACTGACCAGCTTCGTTTGTAACTTCAGTTTTCTCGGTTGCACTTTCACAGGTGATTTGGAAGAAAGAGTAACATTAAATCTATGACTAATTAAGTATTGATTAGATTATGATCATAGTTATGTTGTATAAATTATGATATTATTGTGACACCTGGGTGGGAGAGGTCAGCTTGGGTTGTATGGTGCTGTCAATTAAATAAAGTCATCAAATCAAATGAAACATCTGGTAGTATTTCGAGTTTTTCTAATCATGGGACTAATAACATTTTCCTCTTGTAGTTGTGGACGATCTAATCTTCCTAGAAGAGTAGAATTCATTCTCTCTGAACGTTGGTTGACAAATGACAACACGGTGAGTATGACCAACCATGTATAATTCAAGAGCCTACGGGGTTCCCTGATGAGTGGATGACCTGGATGAGTCATGTTTCCTTTAAAATCTCATTTTCCAACGTGTTGCAACTATTCTCCAGCAGTGGTGGTGGTAGCGACCTACAGATAGTAAAAACGATTCATTTAATGGAAAACAACTTGGCAAAAAGTATTGTTTAATTATTTTCATAGTAAGATATTAATCAACTTATTTTCATTTAGCCAAGTTACCTGCAGCTGGTGAACCAAAAGCATCAAATGGCTAACTAAAACGAGTCTTCGGGGTTCTGTCTTGTATTATCATCCCATTTTTGTCAATCTGCAAAAAATAGGTGCAATTATTTGGGAGATTTAATAAAGTATTTTCAGAGACGACTGCAATTGTCGTTGCCATTATTATTAATAATTCTCATTGCAATTATTCTTTAAACTCCAAAATGTAAACCTGCAACTGTGCAACTATTAACTATCAATAACGTAAAGTTACAATCAACAATCAAGCACCAAAAATAACAACTCAATTGACAGGACAGCTGACCTGACAGTCCTAATTAATAAGTTAATTATAAGTACAGCCATACTCACTATGCATTTTGTGCTAAGGATAGGATGAACCAGTCAAAGCCCAAACCCTCCGATTCGGTTTATAATTGGCTTTTAGCCGACAAAATAGTTTTTGGCGCTACAACAACACATCTAGCAACACCGTCAAACCGTCTTTGCTAATCATTTTGACCTGGTAACTTTCACAAACTGCCTCACTAAACAACGATAATTTTATGCACAAAATTTCGCATTAATTACGTTTCCAATTGCTTGCAACCCTTCTAAACGATTGTTTCTTACAGGTTTTGAATAGAAAAATTGTTAAATAGTGGTATTTTGGACAAAAATGTACATTTGATTTGAGTGTATGTATTGAAAGAGTGTGCTCGATACAATTTTTATAATAGTATGAAATGAAGAACACAGGAAACAAATGAGGGATGAAGAAAGACTGAAACTGCGGTGAGACACCTGAGACAGAGAGAAAGAGTTGGAAGGTTGACGGGTGCGGGTTGACGTTGACGTAACGCACCATGCGGTCTCACAGTTTCAGCCTGGGTCTAAAGAGCCACGACTGCCAGTAACCCTAATTTTCAGTTGTTTAAGTGTTCAGTAATCAATTGATTTAGCTTAAACTGTCAACTGTTACAGGTTCGAATTTTGAATGACGTTTGATATTTCAAGATGAACAAATTCTGATTGTGACGATTTAGGTTTTGATGTAAAAATAACTTCGACCGACCCTTCCATTCAGTTTATAATTAGCTATTATTTTTACACATTTGAAAAACTATCTATTATCAAATTGCCTTATATTATGCTCCTGACTGACGCATTATGTTGGGTAGTTACTCAACGATAATCTTGTGCAAAAGAATTCGCATTAATTATGTTTCTTATTTTGCTAAAGGATTGTTAATTGTTTGTTACATGTTTGGAATAATAGAAAAATTGTTAAATTGACTTATTTGGGACAAAAATGTATTACTTTGATTTCAGTGTACCTATAAGGCATCAAATGAGTCTGTTCGATAACAGTATGAAGCATGCAAAGCAAAATGATGAAGAAAAACTGAGACAGAGAGATCAGAGTTGAGACTTGAGACATGAGAAGTTGTCTGAACTCATTGTGAGTCTCACTTTGAGTTTTTCATTCATGAGTATACAGGAAAGCGCATTATATTTTTCATGAGTTTTCAAAATTATAAAATGAGATCTGAAATGATAACATGACAATTTTCCGCCTTTTGTACAGAACAAAACATGATTGTACCAAAAGGATATTTCTCCATTGGAATCGAAAGACCTTGTAAGGAATAATTAAAATGCTTAGTTAAATATTTAATTTTATTACTCCACTCGAACTCCACGAACTGTTGTATGGAAAAGTGTGAGTGAGGTAGTTGAAGTGTTTTGAGAGAAGGGGAGGTGGCTTCTGGCGTGTGAAGGACGAACCTACTTCAGGATTATGATTTTCTATCTCTCTACGTCTACGTGTAATAAACTGAATGGGTAGCGTTCCTTTCTATGGTTTTAACTCACAAACTAATTGCTGCTGCAATTGCAATAAAATGAAAATAATAATATCATGGGTTTGAGTTTCATTGATCAGATTGTTTTAATAATAATGGAGTACATGTATTATTATTGAAAAAACCAACATTACTATTACACTCCTGGCAAATATAGACATACACTTTAATTTAACTTTGTATTCATGATGTCAACCATCCTCTTTGGTTTGTACTAGACTTGGGAACGGGTCGGGTTCGGGTCGGGTAAACCCGAACCCGACCCGAAATTTACGGGTTCGGGCATGAATT
>JABASD010001629.1:0-37010 GCA_019776165.1 Pogonognathellus flavescens
CTGTATGTTGTTGAAGTTGCGACAAACGCACAACCAGACAGACAGGAAAGTAATTCACAATATTTATCTTCGATAAATAATAAATACTATTCGCATATACCGTACCGGCGCTTATGGTCCCCCACGGCGCAATAGTCCACCATATGGGGGACTATTGAGGTTTTCTTACGACATTTTGCTCACCAAATAATAACCCCTCATGGACCGAATAGTCCCCCATACATAATATGTATATCTCACTTATATCTTGCATTCTTATACAATTTGGTATGAGATTAGTATAAACACATTATTTATGCATGTAAAGAGATAATTGAAAAATTTGATAAATGAAGGTAAAAATTGTAAACTAAAATTGTGTCGTACATTTTATACGTCAGAAAAATGAGAATTGAGAACCAATTCCTCCCTTCTTCAACTTATGCATCAGATGAAACTGCAGTGTGGTTGGATTGTTCCAGTGACTACACTGTAACTAAAACAGGATGTAAAGAAGTGGCAATGCTCACAACTGGTCACGACAAATTGAGAATAACTGTTATGCTTACAGCGAAGGGAGACGGAACAAAATTAAAACCTTTTGTTCTTTTGAATCGTGTTCGCCCTCTGAAAGAATTAGAACAATTTTCTTCCAAATTGGAGCTGGTGTATGGAGGAAGAGTATGGATGAATGATAATTTGACAAAATTGTATCTTTAGAAGATAATCAAGAAAAGCTTATTCGATCGAAAAATTTTAATTTGTGACAGTTTTAAATGTCACATCAGTGAAGACACCAAATCGGAATTAAATAAATTAAATATAGACACCATAATTACAATGACTAAATTAAAATTTTGCCTTGAAAATATAACCCACCATGGACATAATAATTCACCACTGGGGCGTAATTAGAGCATTTTTCACAAAAAATAATTCACCAAATTATAACCCCCCTGCGGGACTATAAGCGCCGGTACGGTAATTGTGTAAACGTATACATTGACAAGTATTTTGAGAAAGACTTACAATCAAGGGCGTATCTAGGATTCGATAATGGGAGGACCCGATATCTGGCAGAGCCCACAAACTATAAACAGGTATAATTTCCTGTCTTTAGTGTAAAATCACCCCTTTTGTCGGAATCGGAGATAGAGGGGACTCCCACGCTGCACTTAGATACGCTTTTGTTTACAATACAATCTAGCTTACCTGTGTTAGGTTTTTCTGAACTACCTACGCAGGCAGTATTCTATAACAATATGAATGCCCTTTACAGCGACTACATATTTTGTGTGGTAACAAGAATTGAGCATCATTAGAGCAAGTAATACTTTTTAACAAGACTTGCATTACAATGTATTGAGTCAGTAATACAGTGGTAAGTACCTACTATTGTGTGGATCGGTTCCCTATTACGTTGCGCTCTTTGTGCTTGGATACTTTCCCTATTCAAAGATGAAATTAAAGAAGGACTTACATAGAATTTTGTGGCGTTGCTATGATATCACTGAACTGTTTGAATATGATTATTTGTGTAGCTTATGAAATAATTATACTTCAACAGTTATAAGTTCTGAGTTCTTTGTGTATCACATGCCAGAAATATATTTACCAGGTGGTGATGATATTTCCACAAGATGTAACAGCCGACCAAAATAAAAAACTGGTAAAACCTTTTTGACGTCACATCTTGTCTAGAGTCTAGGTGAAAGTTCACTTCGCCCCTATCGTTCCCTATTAATTCGCTCTCTATTTTATTCTAGGAATACCCTGAATGATTGGGAATGTATTGTATTTGGAGTACCCATATACGTACTATAAGTGTAATATACGTAGAATTCTTATTCAACACTGACTTGGTCCTATAGGAATCTTTACAAAAGAATTGAACAAAAAGAAAGACTGAACCTGAGAGTTGCCCGTATTTGAGTAATCCATTCTGACTACGTATAAAATATATTATGTGCTTCCTCATATTGATAGATGCATTGATACATATAGAGAAGTGTGATACGTACATTAACAGTTACATTAAGAATAGCATTGTAGAGTTCAGTAGTCGAATGATCAGCGAATTTCACCTGTCACGTTATTTATCATTCAGCAGAATTACTACCCAACAAAAGGTAAAGATGGATCTGATGGATCTCTCTTCTAGTTTTTACATGAATTACAAAAATTGTGTAAAAGAGGAATATTTGGCAATGTGTTCCTGCCACAACATTTTGTGAAGTATTTCGTTTATAGTTACCTACACAGAATAATACACCGCAGCAACATGTGAGTTTTGCATTTGTCCACTATTGAATATATATGAAGTATATTTACCTACGTATAAAGTATGAAAGTATTTTACACAGTAGTATTATTATGGACACGGACAAGTAAATCCTTTGATTCTGCCTATTCTGATTATGTGGTAGCAATAGGACTTCCTACTACTCTCTCATTCATTGCCCAATCCTTTTTCTGACAATAAAGAAACTGTGAGTGTGAGTGAGTTTGAGCCGCTGCTGCCATGTCAAAACCAAGTTCTATATCGTTCGATAGAACTGCCTCAAACTCACAGAGATCAAATATACTCAAACTCCTATTTGGTAGCCATACATACATACACACAAAATGGACGATGTAGTAGTAGTAGTAGTGTAGATTAGAATTCTGGTACTGCTGGTGCTACCTGTGCAAACTGTGTAGGAAGAACGGACGACTAGAAACGGAAAAGGGAGCATAGCGTATCGAGTCAGTCTCAGTTCAAGTGAATCGAGTACGGATGGGTTCTGACCAAACTATACAGCTTGATCAATACAGATGACAATGAACGTGATTTCGTGCCATGTCATGAAAAAATGCCTTTAACGTTTCAAGTGGGGCATTAAAATTACATTTATGGTGCACATCCGGAACGGAACACGCTCACTACTGCAACACAATTTGGCATAATGATTGGCCAAACTTGAGGCGGTCAGTCAGAATCAAAAACACTTTTTCCCCGACTTTTACTATTTAGTATATAGGAATTGAACAGTATGCAGAGTATATTCATGGTATAGCATGCATGCATGCTTCAGGTACTGCAGCAGGAGCTTTTGCTCAAAAAAACATAAAAACAATGTTCTAATTTATGACAGGTGGATTGTAAAAAAGTTTGGGATGATTATTTCATACTTTAAAAAATGATAATAATTATTTTCTGGAAGTAAGTTGTTAATTTTAAGTACACTGGAGATTTGAGTTGGTATTGGTATAGTATGGATATTATAAACTACATTATGTGTCCCTGAATATAAGTGAGAATGGGGAAATGTGACATTGCCACAGTGAAAAACATGTGAATATATTTTCCTTGTACGGAATAAACCTAAATTATGGGTAAAAAATAATATCTTGAAGCTGTCAAGCAAAATTGATGTCACATCTTTTCTAAAAAGTATCATCCAGTCGGTACACTTTGGGGAAATTTATAGTGTGGCGCATGCAGATACATTTTACGTTGCTTGTGTGGTTTGAGTGGGAAGAAAAGGTCTACAATCTCTCATTTTCGATCTACGTTATTAATATTATAGGCTCGGTTAGAGGTGTGAAGCTCTTCCGTTGTGCTGACAGTTTGAAAAATGGAAAAGATTCAATGTGGATGTGGATAAAGAGACGAGGCAAAGAGGGTACAAGACAAAGTGAAAGCAACTATAGAGATACTTTACATGAGGCTGGATATTATTCCACATTCAGGAGACTCCTTCCTGCTTCTTTTGTTTCTATTCGATACAAAATCCTTTTATACACATCATAATGTGGCTAGTAGCAATAGCAAAGCACACACGCACACACAGAGTCATCACATTATGATTATTATAGGCAGAGTGACATGCAACTAAAATAAGTTTCAATGAACACAGAGACAAGAGCTTAGTACTTACATATAACGACGTATTGTATGTCCTGGTCTATGCTTCAGCTTCGTATGTATTAAATATGGAGGTACTTTGTATGAAATATTTAAGCCATATCAAAATAATTTGTTTAATGCCTAGACATATTATTTCATACTCCTGCTCTATATGTACCATACCAAAACTCTGCTGCTAGTCGTAATAGTTAGTTACACAATATACTTAATGTTTCACTATATTACATTTGATATTACTACACGTGTACTATATCTGTGCACTCGTCATACATAACTATTATTCTATTTATAACATTTCTTTGTAATTTAGTCATATACTAGCAATGTGTTTCGCAATGGAAAGGTTTATACTATTTACTTACGCATATAAATTATTGTATGTACTTGTTTTGTTAGATAATCTCTTGGCTGGCCTGTCAAGTCCTACTCTGCTCGGGTGCATTACATTATCTGTCTTGGTTGGATGTAAGATCTCTATTATATATATAATAGTAGAGATTTCAGTATTGAGGGAGAGAGCCTTGCATTAGTGAAGCTTCTTTTGTGAAACGGTCGTTCGACTACAGTCATCAAAGTATTCTTCTGGACTTGGTTGAGTGAAAGCAAGCGGCCCGGGAGAGGATTCTCTTTTGAAGAGACAACCAGCTTTTATAAACGAAGGGAATAAAGCCATGGAAGCTTCATTTTTGATTCCTTTGGTCTAGCAACAATATAGGCTAAAGGGAGCCTTCATATCGACCATAACAAAGCAATGCCAACTCTTTCTCTCTCAAGTTGCTTCTACATTCTCCCTCTGCCAATGCCACTACTACACACACAATTTTGCCAAAACCATTTTTCTGATGGGGCTGTGTGTAGTTTCCAACTGAAAATGCTTTATGGCTTGAATTTCACATGGTTAAACTGAAACTGAAAACCAACTTTATAATATTCATGCAACACATCATCATCAAGTCCTTCCTGCTCCATAATTTTCTCAAAGCCGCACTACTTTACAGAATGCACTCTGGAACTGTAATAATTATCAGGTTGTCATTCTGAGACTTTTAGGTACTGAAAGCATTAACATTTGATGGTTGCGAACAAAGCATCAGGTTATGCTTAAAATACACATATATGAATGTCAGTTTATATTATACAAATCAAAGGATTTTTCAGAGGATGGTGAATAGTGAACATTTGAAGGAAAATATGTTTCAGTTGATACTATATGTTAGTGACATCACCCTAAATAGTTTGTCAAGATAGGATAAGGTTTAAAACTCTTCTTGTTCGTCTTTTATGTAATATACTATATAAAATATATGCGAAATTAAATATTAATTACATGACTGTAATCAGTTTGTCTCATAAAGACTTCATGCTCCGTTGCTAAGTAAGTGAAATTATGAATTGTTCCTCAATTACGTAATTCATGCAATGGAATATGTACTTTTAATCTCTTGGTAAAGAAACGCACAAAGATGGGATTTTTAAAAAGGCTTGTAGTTTTAAACCCTAATTTTAATATGATTTCACCTACTATTATTTTACAAATATTTATTATTAATTTATCTAATTACCTGGTGTTGCCCTAACTTATCTGTTTCGATTAACAAAATTAAATAGATACCTACCTAGTACTGCATTCAAAAGAAAAATTAACATTGTAGGTGAAACCATTTAAAGTTTGGTTTGTTCAGTTTGCTTAAATGAAGGCTTTGTAAAAATATAGCATTACAGAATTTATGAATCTAATTAGGACGTCTTGATGTTGAGGCAAAACTCTACAAAATCATAATATAAAATATTCAACTCACGCTCAATCCTAACATTACTCTTTGTTTTCACATATCTGACATGATTATGATTGACACGCGTAATGAAATGAAGACTAATTTTATACAAGATAAAAATATACACGTAAATTAATGTCTTATTTGAATTAGAAGTGAAACGGAAAGATGAGTGACTGATTATTAGAGGAACCAGACGTCTGTAAAGTCAAATTAATTAAAGACTATTTTATTCTGAGAGGTTAGCTGGATTGTAAAAATAATTTTAATTGTTACTTTGTTGTCCTAGAGTTTGGAATAATTAAAAATTTCGATTACGTAACTTTGCATTTTTCTGTAATGATAATTTGGTCAAAATAGTCTTTAATTAATTTGTAACAGATTACAGAAATATTAGTGGCTCATTAGAGTAACCAGATGTCTTATTTGGGGTATGTGTGATGGCAACTTATTTAAATTGCGCGGATGAAATTAAATTTTCACATTTATAAGAAGATCTTAGTAGAATCTTTTAGTTGCTGTGGTCCTCTCCAATCTAAAAATACCTTCTGGCTAACTAAATTACCTAAACATTGAAACAAATTCAAGGAATCCTAAATAAGATGAGAACACTTGTTTCTAAGTATACACCAAGCAAGACAATTTTCTGTTTTAGTGTTGAAATATATACTCATATATTAAGCTTTTTGTGGATACTTATATGGTGAAGTGATGATGGGAAAGCTAGGGAGAAATATATGAACAAATATACATCATAACAATTTCACATCTTATATTACGTAAGCACACAGAGTTCAGTTGAGACATTCTCGTGGTAGTTTACATTAAGGAATGGGGAGGCACATTAGTAAATGTAGCCAGTTGGTACGGGATGAAAATGTATGTGAACTTGAGAGAGAACAGCGACTACCAGTAAATCCGATACTCCGATGATTCGATCTTGGGAGATTCAGAACGGTGTAGCGCACGAGCACGGACTATCCATATTTCAGAAGTCTCTGTATTTTAGTTGCACTTCGAGAAAAGTTTCTTTGCCAGTATACCCACGAAGCCACAATGAAACGCTTGTTCTTCCAACAGTCTGGTTTCGTTCGAACCCCGTCTCTGCACAACTTCCCTTCTCGGTCTTCCAACAACTCTCCCGTCTTCCACTTGCACTGCTTCCACTTCTTCTGCCGCACACGCTGATTCTCTTTCACGGTCTCAGTAAGCCAGTCTTTGTGCAAATACTTCAATCAATAGTCGTGTGTCTTGTGGAAACATTTTTCATCCTTAACATTAGTATCATTTTATACATCAAGATTAAAAGGAATCCTTTAAATATTTGCTGTCTTGTAAGGGATTTCTCTTGTCTTGTCGAGATTCTTCGAATTCCTTTGGTTCAGATTTTCCATCGCATATAACAAAGCAAGAAAATGATGAAGACTTGAAGAAGGGAAGAGAGCGAGGAAGAAGAAAAGAAAATACACTCACTTCTTTACAGACTTGACTCAATACTCCACCTACTCTGCCCATTTTAATTTTTGAAGAATAAACCCAAACTCGGACAGACTTGTACTTGTAGGTTACATAAAAACAAACGATTGGAAAGTTTATTTGCTTTGTAAGTAGAGCAAGTACACATTAAGCTGAACATGCACCCGAATTGCTGTTAGCACACGTTTGAAGAAAGAAAGCATGACAAGAAGAAACGCACAGTCGACAATCTGGTCACTGTGCCTTCTCTCAGGTTGGCTGACTTAATTTTTTTCCCAATACTTACCTTACAAATCTTATATTGGTAGATGCTCACTCTCTGCTAACTCTGCTTTGCATGCTACAAATAAGCTTTTCATGTAACCACTTTCTTTGCCTTGACTCAACGGACAAGATCCACAGCGATAGCACATCTTCTGCATGGGATTTAGAAAGTGTTCCTTGCATCAACCTATACGTATTCAATATGCAGAGGCTTAAAAAAACTTCTGTGCCAGAAAATCTTATTATAAGTCTCACCATTGGCTCAGATACAGGTACGTGACAAATCCATACACATCTTACTACCTAGGTATATAGATACTTGCACTGATCCCAAAATTATATTCAATATAAACAAAATTTTACGCAAAATTAGTTATTTTGTGTAATATTAGATCTGTTTTGCTATTAGTTGTATTTGTGTGCTTGTTCCATTCTAATATAATTGCAATTTATCCGCTTCTTTTATAAAAAAGCTGTGTGTAAGCGTACGCAAGCACTTGAGAAAAACCATATGGTTCGCCACGGAAACCTTTTAATTGCAACTTTTTTACCATTGAATGAATCTTACAATTAACTGATATACATTGGTTGTAGGCTTGTAGGTACAGAATCTACTTTTTACTGTACCTTTCATGAACATACTACTATTTACAGAATATCTGTTTATAAGGCACACAATATATAGTAGGTGCGTATAATACTTAGAACGCAGTATAATATCGTCAAAATACTTGGAAATCGTATAAGGAAGTAGGAATCTAAACATGAAACTCTTTTGCTTCTGCTGGTAAGAATTAAACCTCCAAGGATTTTCTGGTAAAATATACAGAAAATAATTTCTTGAAGAGTAAGAGTGCACGAATTTGTTTCTCGTATTTTTCTCGCAAGGATTCTTACGATTAGTATAACTACAGGAAGCTACATCCTAAACTTTTTACAAGGACGAGCAAATTACCATCAAAGATACGGATCGTCTCTGTAGGTAACATTAAAGTTGCCCTCAGCTAAACTTGTTATGCCATATTTTAATTACAAATAATCTTCTTATAATGTGAATGTAGAATACCCAAGTACCGCATTTGGCTTCTAATTGGCTAACCTTATGGGTGATATTCTCTAACAAGTATGTATTTTTCAGCAGCAACGCTGCTTCCGAAATGTTGCGTTTATATCAATATTCATTTTGATCACAGATCAAAACGCGCATAAAATGTTTTAAGGAGGGCCCTTATGTATAATTAGTGTCATGACGTACCCCAGCACGTTTTCATTACAGTTATTAAATAAAGATGCAAATCTAATTGATAATTAGCTTTATTATTAGCTTAACACAAGAGGTTGCTTTCATCTTACAATTTTGCAGAATGCCATTGCAGAAGTTAATAATTCTAGAATTAAGTTAATAATGTATTTAATACTTGCTTGTTAATATAAATTATGTTTTGTAATGCACCAACCAACGTACGCGGCTACCAATCAGACCCAATAAAATCAAGTTAATTAATCACACATCATCAGATAAGTAACACTAGAGTTTTACTTTATAGAGTCACTTTTTGAGTTGTGTCTGTATTCAAATAAATGTTCGTTTACAAAACAAATATCGAAACAGTTCTTCAATAGAACACGCATAAAATCAAGTTAGACTATACATTTCGTTAATAAAAGTAGGACAGGATATAATCTATTATAACAGTAAGTAGAGAGTTGCCTGCGTTTTACTTAGAACAACCCTTCACTTTTGTACCTGAACACTCCAAACTCTTACTATTGCCATTTATTTCTGTCTACGGCTTATGCTATGTAAAAATACTATTGAATCCGCAATGTTGTACATTGTAATAATCTTCCAGTTTGAAAAATGCAATACTAGTAATATTTTTTTCAAGTGTCATTTACTTTTCAAGTACTTCATAAATTTGCATATTGCAATATTAATCTGATCCCAGAGCTCATTTATTTTAAACGAACATTAATTTATTGTTATTACTGAAACAGTCCCTGAGCCCATAAGAAATTGATACACTAAATTGAAACTTGTACAGAAGCAGAACCTGGGGGTAGTTACAGCCTAGTAGTAGTAGAAATTGACATGAAGTAAAAGGCGCATTCATTATTCTTGCTCGGGCTGGCCGCGCCCGCACATTATTTCCATAAGCGCGTGCAATTCTCTTCTCCGACGCAATACGAAGCATTCTTTTCGCTTGAAAATTGAACATTAAGACTTGAGTTCTACATCTCCAGTTTCTAAGTAATATCTTAATTAACTAAATTGTGAATATCCTGTATTTGTCTACGAAATGGAAGTTTGAGATGTGACTTGAAAGCCCTGTGTCTGTCTCAATTGTGTCTTCGTCCTTCTCATCCGAGTCACTGTGTTCTTCCCAGTTCCTCAGTTTATAATATTATTTCATGTTTCCTTTGTCCGTTACTATTTGCCTAGTTTAATAATCTTCAATGGCTGAGATGGGATGTACTTAGGCAGGATGGGATAGAAGGTACTTGAGTTGAGTTGTGTATAAGTGGAAAAGTAAAGGTAAATGTCAGACGATGGAAATGGGAAAGTGTACAAAGGTAATACACAAGGAGAGGTAGGCAAAAGGTAAGCTATTCGTAGAAAATAAATTACAAGGAAGTGAGTAAGTGGAGGATAGATTGATGGAGCTGGAAAAGAAGATAAGGAAGATGCACACGGAAGTCATATTATTGTAATGGGATAAACACTTACACGTTTTAAAAGCTAGAACAGTCGAGGTATACATAACCAGAGAAAAGTGTACAGAAAGTGTCGGATAAGACGAAAGAGGCTGGAAGCTGAAGTGAGGCTGATCTGACTTATTGTTAGCAGTATACTACGAACACTCCGAAGTAGAGATAAACGTTTGTTTAGTGTAAGTAGAACTAGAGACTGTGTAGTGTATCATGAATGACGAAAAGCATTGTGAGTAGTAAATGGAAAATACTGAGATAGGTATCGTCTGAAGATTCATTCGCATCTCAAAGTTCATTTTGGTAGTTCCACGAGGATGAGAGCACTGTAGGAGTTTGTAGTGGTGTGGTGTAATATATGCACAGATAGACACACAGGCAACTACTATGGAGAGAGCAGAAGAAGAAGAAGAAGAAGACGATGGAAATGAAAAAGCAGTAAGGAAAGAACTCTCTCCCTCTCTACTTCTTTCTGTTTGATTTACCTGCCTTACTTGCGCTTGGTTTGGCTTTCCTGGCTTGAATCAGTCGTCAGAATCTTTTCGAGAGGTTTATTTGCAGTGGACTGAACTGAACAGATCGTGGACTTTTCCATAGGTACCTAATTCAACATATTAAGCACCACGTATATCTTTGCCAAGACTCAACACCATAAATCGTATATAAGATCTAACCTACACTCAGATACAGCATTCTGCTACAGCAACCAAGTTAGGTCTTGATAAATCATTTACGCATAAATCGACCACATTTACAGTGCTCAATTTTTACGAAATCCAAACTGAGCATATAAAACAACAGTGTGAATGAGAAAAATATAAAAAACATAGAACTGTCATTTAAGCAGGATTTTAAAAATTGCCATTCAACCTCCCTCTTCTTCTGAAGCATTATACCCAGAATCCAAAGTGAATTTTTTAAATGTTCCCGCGTGTCTTAAACAAAGGTAGAAACAAAGGTAGGTTTTAGGTACGCTATAAATACCGTCATTCATGACACCATGTAGGAGTGCTACGATTTTCATATATATGATTTTCGCATGATATGTACTCTAGACAGGGAATAAATGGTTATGTGAAGTTCAGTGTTTCTTGTTTATGTAACAGGTAAATATTTCCATTTCAATTTAGAATTTATCCATGAAAATTTGCCGAATTATGAAGAAATAGATCCGAGAATTTCATAATCTAAGTCTTTTCGTAAAATTTGGACAACTTTTTGTGATATGACTCGTAAAGATGTACCGTTTAAGGCTAGCTGTGTCTTGGTTTTGCGAAGATGGCTGTTTGGTTTTGGAAATACGTGACGGGTAGTGTGGACTAAGGTGTAGGGGGATATGAGCCAGTGCTATGAGACTCTTGAGCTCGGGCAAACCAAACCAATTCAGCTAGACTGATGAGATGTTGTCAATACTTAACTTTTCTTCCGTGCCAAGATACTCTATAGCTACTCATCTCCGGTGAGTTGAGTGGCAAAAGAAGACGAATCCCCAATACTCCCATCACATCATCAATAGCCTGAGAAATTGCTAAGGCACATCATATACTTCCTCCACTCTGCAGGCACATGGAGTTTACGGCCATGGAGCGAGAAGGAAGGACGCAGAGAACGATCGGCTTCGCTTCATCCTCAAATTCAACATCTTTATTCCACAGTCCAATTTGTTTGATTTTCCTCTGAAAAGGTTTACCTTCGGATAACAGGAGAAGCACGTTTAGTGTGTGGTACTCTTCTTGTCAGCAGCCGTTCCAACTCCAACGTGTTTGTAAGGACGAATCGCTGCTCTCTGTGTATCTTCTTCATCTCTCTTTTACTCCTCTCTCCAGAATGTTATATCTCCATAGGGCTTCTCCCTCCATACACAATACACACTACATTACTCTTCATACTTCTATCCGAGGCAACAACGAATTGTCTTCCATACACTCCAAGGGCTTTATAAACCATCTTCCTCCAACAGTTCTTTCGCAATTCCAAGGCGTGTGCAGGCACCGTCGAGAGTTTTTTATTCAATCACATTATAGCGCATAAAATATGCTCTGTACATGTACACACACAAAACAGACTTAGCAAAATCTTCATTTTCTTCAAGTCACAGGGTGGTGCCGTAAGCTGAAAAGCAAATTTTGATCCTCTGGTTATAGGTTGCATCTGATTTAAATCTACAATACCTAGTACTTCAGAAGTAAATAAAAACTTTAGAGGGTTTCGGAAATTTTTACGATTTTCAAGAAAATCTTCCGAAACGACGCCATTAACTGTTGTAATCATCATAAAGCATTCCACATTATGTATTGTTCCTCTTCAGAAATAAATACTTCTGGGGAACTATATAGCTGTCATAATATTTATTTTAAAATAACATTATTAATTTTGTACCAGTAAGAATATATTGTAGCTTTGAAGTTTTCTTTTAACCGTTGTGAGTGTGAGATGGATTTCTATGTTGTCATCGCGCTGAGTACACATGTACAGAAGTAGATACGCTACAAACGATTGTAATTATACACCCTCTGCCTGGTGGATTATGTTCTTACGACTACAGTGATGAAAGTAAACTTCAATACGGCAGTAGAAGAGGGTCAACGTCATCACAAAATAAATTGCTAAAATGAAAGGCTTCTCCAACTGAATTCAAGGGGAACGAATGCATCATGGTTGAGTTTGGTACACGATGAAGATATGCAACAATATTTGCAGGGAGATTGGGTTGCATCTGAAAATGTCAGACGGCTTTGGTGGGTTATTTTGTTATTGCTTAATATGTCTAGGTATATCATCTGATATTCATATCATTACTTTATTATTAAACATGTTAAAGACCGAAGCAAAGACTTGTTCGAATCTGTGAAGAATTATGAGCAAAGTGAAAGAGGTATATTTTTTACACAATTTATTTTATTTAAATAAGGTACCTATACCTAAGTACATTTGGAAGTAGAAATAATATCATTTAAATTTTATATTCATTTAGTATGTAGAAAAAAGGGGCGTAAAATTGCATGAGCAAACGTATGATTAATATGATAACATGTATGTGCATGGTTGCATGTAGAAGTGGTACATTCTGCTATGGAATTGTTATGAAAGGATTTTTCCATGCATTATCGAAATAATATTGAAGTCATACTATTGAAGGTAGAAACAATTTTTATTGTGGCGGCGTGCTATGGTCATAGGAAATGACGTAAGTAATTTTATCAGTAACTCTAAGGATTTCCTAAAAATCGTCATTATTTATATATAGTCCACAATGCACATGAAGAGACTGGAAAAATTATATTGTGTGGATTTGTGCGTGTACTTTGTGTTAGATTTTTAGCAACCAACTTTACACTGGTTCAGTTTTCATATACATATGCAATCTACTGTATCTGTAGAGAGTACGTTTACATTTGCTATCTTGGTTTAAGGAAAGATAGAATTTGAATAGAGGAACAGAAAGCAAAATATCAGTCTGAAGTTTGTTGTTGGAACATTAGTGCAAGGGTAAAAACCTTGTTCGTATTTTCACAGACACACAAAGACGTAGGTGAACATAGTAGACACGTCGTTTCGACAAAAAACATTTCTAGTAGTACTTAGATCGTCTGTGCAGAAAAATGTTTGCATTTGGGCTACATACTTTAAGTTGTATAAGGTGACTCTTACCTGTCTTGCTTTGTTACGAACAGAAGCAATTCTGAGTGCATTCTGTCTAGTAGTCTGAAAGTATTAGGCAGAATTGTGTTGTCGTTGTCAGCAGGAAGCAAGAAAGTAGCGGAAGGAAAAGAAAACCTGTCTCCATTTTTCCTCCATGCAGAAACTCGTGCAATGCCTGTTGCTCCGATCCGAGAAAATTTCTGTACTGCAGTGAATCGCCTGACTTTTGTTTAGCCGTACTGAATTCTTTGAACCGTGTTTGGATGTCAGTAGCCTATTACGTATTCGTTTGCTACTCAAGCTACCTAAACTTCTTTAGGAACACAGAACTTCTTTAGGAATTGAAAATGTACGCGACGTGTACCTATATTACGTCTGGTGCTAAAAATGTTTGTCTCATTCAGAAAGGACTTTCTTCTGTCTCTTTTTTAAACGACCCTACCTTCCCTTTTTCTCACTCAATAATTTTATTGCATTTGTTCTACTTTTACTCATATAAGCAACCACTTTTCTGTTTTTCTCTTTGTGTGTGAACTGCTTCAACCGCTAAACTATTGCACGGCACCCGTACTAAAATACTTTTGTAATACTTAATATTATGGCTGCATAATTTCATTTCAGATCGTACGATGGCGAATTGCGACCAAATCCGTTTGTAGTAACCCTTATCTTAATTGCGTGTGTGGGATCGTAATCACTCGTTAATTATAATATACCTACACTACAATATTAGAGGTAGTTGTCAAGAATATTGTTATCGTCGCCAGTTGTAAAAAAAGTACTTCTCTTAGCCACGGCGTATCTAGGATTGAAATCTGGAGGGGACATAATAAACGAGTTAGGAGGCAGAAAAAGGGTTTATTTCTGACATTTTATAACAAATAAATAACCTCTTCCAGGAACCTTTCTTACCCCTATAGTGCCACATATAAATACGCCTTTGTCTAGTAGTGACTAAGGACTTAACCTTAGAATCCATCTGTTTTATAAAAATAGTACTCAATATATATTCAATATGCACGACTGCAAAGTTTTATCATATTTATTGTTTTTGAATGGCCTAAAAAGGCTTTGGCATTACAACAGGTAACTTTTTCACAAATTTTATAACACGCCCGGGGGTTATAGTTTTTAGAATAGAAGTGCACGGTATTCACTTAAGACTTTTCCTTTCTTTTTGAGCACACAACATTGCAGACCTCAGAAACCTGGCGCGGTTGCGTGTGCAGGTTGAGATTGTGGGATAGTTGTAGAAGTAGCGATGTACTTTTAGAAAGATCGGATATACGAACACAGAACTATATAATATCTGTCTTCTTTTTATTTCTCTCTTTATATAATATTCTACATGATGCATCTACATTTTCTACATTTTGTACATGTACCAATGTACCTACCCACACGGACAGAATAAAAGTGAGGTAGCTATACAAAGAAGGACCACGGAGAAAGCTCTCTGTAGTAGAAGACGTAGACTGTGAGTGCAATGCATTGAAGGCTGCTATAGTAATATCTTATGATATTATTTTATACTCAGGAGGGTGCTTTCTATTCACTTGTACACAGGATCCCGATGCGACGACCCGACCACACATTCTCATCATACACAGCCACAGTTCAGCTACTACAACTACAACCGTGTGGAAAAGGAGTAAGTAGAGAGAGAGAGAGAGAGAGAGAGAGTAGACTCAGCATGGGAATACCACCACCACCACTGCCTCTCTTCAGACGGTGCAGACTACTTATCTTTCTAAAAACCGACTTGTTTCTCTGGAGAACTAAATCAGTAATCCAAATCCAACGGTTCATCTTCGCCCCTTCTGCCAGACGGCCCAACAACGTAAATTCAATCTCATAATGGATCATGCACTGGAGGAGTGTGTAAGCAAAACACAACCACCAAGTAAACATTGCACTGCCGTACAACAACAAAAACATGGAGCAATATCTTTCCACCGAAAATGTTCTTCCACCACTTCATCACATATTTTCTCAACTGTTCTTGTATGTTACGGGTTTCGCGATGTACGAGCCGTTGTTATCTGTTCACTATTGGTTCGTTGTCGTTGAAACCTGCATGATGCAAGTTACTTTCTTCTTCACATCGAAATATTCCTGCCATGTGGACTACACATATTCCGCATTCGACATTCTGCAACAATACAATGGTGTATATTATGCTTCTTGAAAAAACTGTTATGGCTTTTCCTTATGTACGATTTGTATTATTAAATGCAGTAACATATAATGTAAAATGGACACAATGTAAAGATTACTTTTAAATTAAAACGTTCAAGATGACTTTCATGATTACTGGATTTTATTTTTCTAAATAGTACGTATGTGAGACTGTGAGATACGTTTCACAATTTCTAAAGGGACGCGTTCTTACAAGCAAGGGTGCATGAACAAATAAAATAATAAAGTTAGAGGTTACTACTCCCTCTTGAATGTTCAATGCAACAAATCAAAGAAGAATTATTTATTATCTTCAAATATTTCCTTACCACAAATACAATTTTCTTTCGCATTTCCCCTAAGGCTATATATATGAGTTCACCTTCAACTTATTTTTTATTCTGTCAAAATTCATTCTCAAGATGCTTTGAACTCTTCCGATTAATGTGTTTCTATTTATACTTACTTTCCGCTTTGCCGTCAAGGTTCACGATATTATATGCCTTTTACGTTTATACCTCTATTCAAAGCTAATTTTAGAACATTTTTTATCGAATTATTATATTCCATCCATAGTTTTTCATGCCAACTCATTCTTTCATGTTATCTGATTTTTCATGTAATCAATCACAATGTTCGCTTTCACCTAATAACACCTGTGTCTTTTTATGTCCATACATAAATAAAAGTATCTAGTTGAAAATAAAATATAATGATATACCAAGTATACATATGTCAATACTGAAATCATAGAAAACATATTACAGTACTATGGGCTCATATATACCTATATGAAGTATGAACGTACACGTGTCTCTAACAATAGTGTGTCTTACAGTAGCAGGTCACTGTAAAAGTAACTAAGAAGAATATTTTCTAACAAACTACAAGATAATCGGGTAAAAGGAAGCAGGTATAACGCAAGCGGAGCAATATAAGAGGTTGACTTATAAGAGAATGGAGCAATTCCCCAGGTGCCGAAGTTGTAGAGGAGACTCAGGCTAATCTATCTGTATTTATGCCACATACAATCTGAGTGTAGACATTTTTACCCTTTTTTACCTCATTTGCAACATTTCAGAGTTTGTACAGTCTAAATAGGTATAATTTACAAATAGAATTAAATGGATAGCTACATAATTTCCAATTTTGAAAATGAATTGCTTAATTTTATCATATTTCTTCATGCATAATTGTGATAGGGTCAACGGCTTTTTTAATATTACCTATTATTTATTTGCTGGAATGTTTGGGAGATCATATTTTTTATTATTTACTCTCATATTAGCTGTACAAAAGAATTGTGATTTTAATTTTTAGGTATTTCAATCATATTATTTTAAATCGCTACTTTACGACTATTTAATTGAGTATAAAGGCTTGTGTAATAAATATTTTTGAAAGTTTGCTCAGTTTCTACTGTACTGTTTCCCTTAAGTTATCATAATCATGGACAAAGTTTGGTTAATACGCATAAATTTAGTAATGCAATTTTAATTAAAATAAATTTTCTGCAGTGCTATGCTGCCGTTGCTGTGCGAACTTGTGTGAGAGACACACAGACAGAAAACTCATTTCTATAAAGTAGTCTCGTATAACTCCTACACGATACAACATCTCACTCTGTTCAATATAGTTTAAATAATGAGAGGAAAGCAATTACAGAAATGTTTTGGGGGAGTTAATGATCAGTACTGTAGGCTCTGCATGCATATTATTAGAATTACCAAAATGAAAATAAAATACTTTGAAGAACAAAATAGCGGTTGAAAGTGCACTTAGTTAAACTCGTCAAATACCTGTAGAAAAAAATAAATTTGATGTCTTACCTGTAAAATAGAGTACTAATACTAAGTACGTGCCTGCGTCTATGTTGAGTTTGTTATAAAATATTGCCAATATTGCGATAGGTAGATAGAACACATCCTACGCAGATAATATATTGCCTTGCATAATAAATCACCTACCTAAGTGTTATGAGGATGTCACTCTTTCCCTTCTTTAAATTAATAATTGACTTACGTATCTACAATACAACGTACTCGCTATCCATATTTTAAAGTACGCCAGTCATAAACAGAATAACAACTCACACAATAGAAACGAAATTTGGAAAGGTAAAAGTTGCTGGATCCTGTTGAGATAAACATACGACTCAGGTACAAAATATAATGACACACATAGGTAATATTTATTATATTTACGAATTTAAACAGCTGGGTAAGGAGACTTAAGGTTTTACAATTTTTACCTTCTTTTGCATGCAATAATTATTTTCTTACCTCCGTAGTTACATACTTCAAAATAGAGAAATTAGCCACCTTGAGTATTTGCGATGGCGGGTAGAATGGGTCGAAAGCGTAAATATCATACATAATTTACTTTTAACAATTTCGTTTACTAATTGAAATCTAAAATTAGGCCCTGCAAGTTAGTGAAAAGATTGAAACAATTGGCATTTTTTTCGAAAATTTGTAGACATTAAAGTTTATAGAATACAGTATCAATCCATGAAACAGTTTTGTAATTTGCTTATTACTTACTGCTGGCGAGCGAGTCTCAAACACTCTTTAAATACATTCTTAAATTACAATCTGTTGAAAATGACGATTATGAATTCAGGTTTTACATTATTCAGGTAAAGCTTGACATGTTATATAACGTCTGGTTTGAAGTTTTCCATTGTCGACATATTTTATTCAGTAATACAACTGACATGGTAGTCGGCATTGTTTATTCTTGTACAAGTTTTGTTTCACTTGCACTAATTTACTTTTCAATAATCTTTCTCCTTGAGTCTGGCTTGAGGAAAAACAATATGAGGCTGTTGCATTCAAACGTAATACCCACACATCATCACACATTCATACAAGGATTGATTCTGCATTAAGAGCAGTTTAACAAAGACGTTTCGTCTCCAGCTTCGTATTTTAAGCCTAAGCTTCGTACGATGCACTGGAGAAAGATGCAGACAGAGAGAAAGCAAGTATAAATGTTGCTCATAAAATAAGCTGAAAATCTCATGGGCCCAAAGCGAATGGCTTTCTAAAAGCTTGCTAACAAAAGTCCTGTATAGTATTATATTTTGTTTTCTATATAAAAGTAATACAGAGTTCCATACATTGTTTGTCCAAAATTTAATCCGAAAGAAAAGAGAATCGATCTTTCAAGTAATACTTATCCTCCTTACCTTCATCCATGTATTCTAACGATTTTTCTCGGGCTTCGAAATAATAATATGATATGATGTCCATGTGACTTCAAACAACCCGTTAAAGCAGTTTACCAAACAATCCTATGAATGTGTACACGCTCAATGTATGGCAGCTTTATCATCATTTTATGCTACCAGAGTGTATAAATGAAACTGTCCACTGCTACAAACTGGACACTTTTAGTCACAACACGCCAATAAAAATATCAAGTTATACCGTCTAAAAATATCCATTCGTGGAACTTTCAAAGTATTAGTTTTCCTTGTGTCTAAGCATTACATCCACAATCCTCAGGCGCACTTATTGAATGACGTCTGGAACAAATGCTAAAATTTTCTTTGCAATGGTGTATAGAGCAAAGCAGACAATGCCTGTGCCAGTCTTTCATAAAGCACTTACTCACTTACCTTATATATCGATAAAATTCAAATCCTACGCATTTTTACACTTCACAACGTTCTGGTTTGATATGCTTGTTATTTTTCTTGTTATTATTGTTAGAAGCAGTGATATAACTCGCCATAATTGATTAATAGGATTAAATATACAATCAGTATAATAAGTACCTGCTTCAAAGATACTGAAAGCATTTACAAAATGTCTGCAAAAATTCTATGTCACTAGGATTTGTTTTGTGTACCATGTACACTACGTTTCAGTCAGTTATTTAATTCTTGTCAATTTTCTAAAGTGTTGTTGTATTACATCATTTGGGGTAAACTGATATCTCTACAATAAAGTTGTCATTTTATGAGTGTCATAAAACTGTGTATCATTCTATCAACTTCCTCATGTAAAAGCTAATCAAATTATATCAACTTTATTGACTACCTATGTCATTAAAGTTTAAGTAATTAATCAATACGGCAAGAAATCAATTTAATAATTATTGTCTGCTGTCTGTTATTTATTCAATGTATCTCTAAATGTTTGATTAAAATAATTTTATACCTGCTAGAATAGTATGAGTATAGTGAGAATAGTATAGCACTAAAGGTTTGGCGAAATTTGGACTGCAGCTAACCAACCGATGCTAATGTAACCATGTGCGAAAAAACAGGTACTTTATATGTAAATTGCAGAGTAAATTCCCCAACTACGATTGAGGATGCGAGTGAAATATATACTAGGATCCATGTGCATTATTTGAACTGATTGATGCATTAAGCACACGCATGAGTCTAATCTGCAAATTATACAGATAGAGAATACATTGCATGTCACTGACAAGCTTTTTATTTCACCCTGTATGCACAAAACCAAATCAGAACTATTGTACAAGAGGATGGCAGAAAGACATGGTTTTGCATGCCCCATCACTCTCTAATGATGGAAACTCACATCGCCCATACGGGAAATGCTTTGTTCTACCTTCCAGACTCAAGCCGACTGGCTTTTCTTTTGATTACAAAAGCATGAGTGAATAAATCCTGTTTTAATAAAAGTATCTCTCCACTGCCGACCCCACTGCAAACTTTTATCATCCAATAATACTTGTGAAGCCTATGTTATGTGTAGAATGGTGAATTTGACTTGGTGACGTGCATCATGTAAAAGTTACACTAAACTAGCCGTAAACGAATATCCAAACCTTCTAAACAATCATGCACATTTATATTTTATACTTCCTGTAGACCTCCATGTAATGTGTTTTACTTTTACTTGCACATAAGCCACACATCTTTTGATTTTGTGGATGATGGAAACGCAAATGTCATAAGAGGGAAGAGTAAATTGACCTCTTGAGACTGATTTTAGCCTTTGGAGACCAATTTGTGGTCGAAGAGATTTTTTCTTAACATTTATTGGATTCGATTTTTTCAAGTCATCTACCCATTTCACACGCTTTTAACAAATTGTCTCTCCCCAGTAACCACTTCACATACAAACAGAGTGCAGTCAGGGATCAAAACTCCCATGGGTCAAAATAATTTTCATATAACACAACACTACGCTATGCCTATAAAGATATAGTCCATCAAATGCCAACAACTCCAACCATCCTTATATTTTTTGTGAGAATAAAACCCGATTTGAAATGTCGAGAAGTGGAAATTACCCCAAAAGGAGTTAGGGGGATCTTTCCCCCGTACATCTTCTCTCTCTGAACCGTCCAAACTGTTTCTTTTATTCGCACTACTCTCAAGGCTTAAATCCGAATCTCAAATTTGATGTAATGTATTGTAGATGCATATTGCTTGAAAAACTTGACGTTCGGTTGGATTTCATATCAATATTATATAACCCACTGTCTTTTCCTCTCTTATCTGTACTTTTGTTTTTAGATTTCCTCTTTAGAAAAACGGATATAGAGCTTTCTGTACAGGAAATAAATTCTGAAGCCAATCGAAGGAACTTTTGCTATATCCGTTGTAAATATTTTAAAAGGAAAGAAGTTGTGGTTGTGGAAGCCAGCGAAAGTTTTTGCTCGACTTTTCTGGTTATTTCATATCTGCACTGCAATACTTACATTAATTAGTTGAAGAAGTAGAAGTAGTTTGAAGAACTCGTAGCCTTTTCTCTCTCGCTTAATCCTGCTAATACAAAATTGATGCGAAAGTGCTCAATGCATCTGTTGATTAAATGCAAGAGTGGTTGGGCTAAAAGCATTAAATAAGTAAATGTATGAATAAATAATAAATTATTTAGCACTGTACGAGACATTGCATGGTCCATGTGATGAGTAAATTCAATCATGCCACGTTGGTTTCGGATTGGATTCCCCGTTTTTCATGTTTACGTGTTAGATAAAGTATCTCCTAAACGCATATCATCAACACCAATGGTTGTGTGAAAGCAGTCTATGTAATGGACACCACAACGTGAAACTGTGTAGTCAGGTATTAGGCATTAAGCGGCAGATGTGCATTTTATGTGTCCAACAAGTTTGTTAACCTGAGATGTGTAAGATATATGAAAAGACACGTTGTGTGGTGTATCTGTGTCCTGTATATGAGAAAATCCAATGGAGCATTTGAGCAGATCGATAAAAGTCTTAGTTTGGTCAGGACGGTTATAAACTAGAGCACTTATTGTGTAAGATTGATAAAGTCTGTAGCTAGAAAAAACAATAAAATCAATAGTAAAAGCAAAATCGTAATCATTTAGTTAGAAGTGGAAGTGTAGTTTTGCTAATGATACTGTTAGTGTTGTGTTGTGGAGGTTGTTGGTTAGACCCAAACAAATGACCACATAAAACTGATAAATATTCTATCCCGTGTAGTCTAAGCCAAGCAGTTGTGGACACAGTTCAGCACAAGCAACGTTTTTGTTTATGTTCGAGTCTCACATGTGGCTTAGATCATTGTATTGTAATATTGGCATTGGATTGGAGTGGTAGTAATAGAAATGAACTATGTAGGAGAGAATTCATGTCACCGCACACACGGTATCGCAAAAGGCGGAAAAACAGAATTGGATTGGGATTTATAATGTGGATGTATTGCATGAAAGCGTCTCCCTAGGGATGTTGCACCGATTTAGCAAGGCCTGGGTCTGTTGTTTATCATTCAAGTTTGTTCGTAACATTATAAAAGGATTTCCTCGCTCAAGGCTTCGCAATTTCTCCACCTTCGACATCACATCACGGCAAGGGAGAATTTCTCCTAGTTCAGCATTAGCACAAAATGCTCAATTCCATCGTATCGTCGTCGTCGTCGTGAAAAGCGAATACCCGGTTGTTGCCCACACATGCACCTTGTACTCAAAAACACAGAACCACCACCACCTCGACTACAACAAATACTCCACCACTGCAATAAAATACAACATTCAGTCACTTCGCAGCGAAATTCCCGTTGCTTTCCTTATTCGGATATGAGAGGACTGTCCTTTTCCCACCAGCAGCGGGGCTTTCATCTCATAGACACAGGCTATCGATTGTTTTCTTTCCACCGCTCTACCACCGCAACCACCACCACCACCACTGCCAAATAATCTTCATCTCCAAATCATAGCTATGCAACACGAACGATCACTCCTTCCATCCATCATGACAAGGAAACTCAGATGAATCAAAACCCAACAGAAATTGATTGATCATATTCATCGACATCAGTCACACAACACAAACAGGAAGCATTACAATTTCTACTGTTGTCTTCTCAATAATATTATCAGTCCAATTCCCCCTGTCTCTCTCACTTTGCTTTAAAGCACTACGTCCTTGTGTTTCAATTGCATTATCCACTTCAATCATATCCGCATCTCCTAAATGCTACATGGAACAAAACATCCACTTAAGACTTTCAGTAACCTCGCTGCTCTGAAAAGGAAGTGAACTCCTATTTACTTCCAAATGGTTTATTTTGCATAGGTACCTGTATTCTTCTTACACAGTGCACAATAAAATAATATCTTCTTATGGATCGTAATCAATGCAATCAAGATAGCGTACATTTACCGTCTATGTACCATGAACGCATTTCTCCCGGGCGAGGTCAATATTAAAGCACACTGGTACTCCAAAGTTGATTTGTTTCTTAATGATGAATATCTTCTGCTTAAATGTTTGAATTATTTTAAGTAAAGTAGCAAAGCCTTTATACATCAAAGGCACTTAATAACCTCAGTAAGCTGTTTCTCAGTTACTAAACCGAAAGACTACCGTTTGTATACTTACTCTGCTGCCAATCAAACCGGGTAGTTTCCAAATCATCAATCAATAAGTGTATACTCTGTATACTCAAAAATTTTAAGAAACAAAGCTTTTCTTACTTGTACCTTTGAAGTTCCAAGCGTCTGTCGATTTGTGTGGTGGGTTTTATCATCATTAAGAGCTGACATTACCAATAATATGGATTGATGTGTAATATAGTACTTAATGTAGATATACATTTACAAATTACATAAACAAATCTTGGCCATAGGTATTTCACTGCTTCAAATACTAATTATGCTTTAGATCAGAATGACGACGTGAGTCTGCCATCTCTACCCTAGATACAATCTGTACTAACTAGAACAACTAATACTCTGCCAAAGGGGTTCTTTAGCTGTCATAGCAATGTGTTATTTATGTACAATCCGATGAGACTTATATTTACATTTTGCCTGTTAAATTATTGTTAATATATTTTACCAGCAATAAATTTGTATATCAATATACATAACTGTATTTGTGTATGAGTTAAAAAGACTGAAAACTTTCCATAATGAAAGTAACTACGGAATAATATTCTGTAATGTCAATACATAGATGTATGAATCCTAGATAGCAATCGGCAATAATTAGTAAGGAAGGAATATGTAGTGTAGATATTCAATTTGTAGTTTTCAGGCAGTTGGGTGGCTGTAGGTAGTTGGTAGGTAGCTGATAGAATTGCTCCCCCTTTTTGTCAACATTATGTATGGAGAAATGAAATGTAATAAGGAAGTTATTTCAATGCAGTTCCTGGTTATTACGAATCTTACATCTCGATAGTAGATAGGAAACTGAATTCTGAAGCGCAAATCAGTTGCACGTTGAGATTGGTGCACGTGCAACACTATAAATGTTTTCAGTAACGGGAGTATATTATAGAAATTCAGCAATTCGTGTGCATACCTGCATACGTATATAATTCGTGTTGTACACTACAAGCAAGGGTATTTCCCTTCTACATAAATTTCTCTCTGCTTTCCTTAATAAGACATTTAGGCTTTTACCGTAAAGTTAACAAAGTAAAATCTAATAGCAAAATGTAAACTCAATGATTGAAGATAAATTGCCATACCAAGATTAATTGTTTATCGTAAGTATGAGTCGTAAGTTTCCGTACAACTAAATGATGTTAGAAATTAAGAATGGTTTTATTACAATATTTCCTCGATATTCCCTCTTTATCGAAATATGCACTCAAGACAAGTTTCTCATTTCCGTGTACATTAAATCAGAGCCATTGATGAAAAGTGTGAAAAGCAAAGATTACGCTTGTAAACATTTCATAAAATTATGCACTATTCTATGGACTGCACTATTTCATGTGGACTAAATCAGAGAAGCAAAATATGTAGATTTTAAATTCAATTTCGAAAGCCGATAATCACACGCATTTATCAGATTAATTATGGAAGCAATTTTAGTTAAGGTATTTCAATTAATTATTCTTCATGTGATTTTATGGTTGCAACTACTTTAGAGCTTAGACTTTACCTTACATTGGAAAAAGTATCGCTCTACTAGTTAGGCAAACAGAAACATTGTATTCGTTTTTTCTTGTAAGTTTTATTCAGCATGACTAACAAATAATAAAGTACATAATAAAAATAATTCATTGAATAAAAATGTTGTAAAATATATACTTGCAATTATGCATAAGTAGTTACTACAAGAATAATTTTTTACAAATACTGTTTTATAATAAAATTATAGTATGTAGAGGTACTTACTACACTTGAACTTTAATATGTTCTGGTCGAAGTAAAACCAAAGCAGAGCTGTCGGTCAATATTGTCCCAATGTCACAGATAAACATTTCTCTCGCCGATATCGCCGGTGGGTTTCATTAAGATACTCGGACTATCTTAAATTTTTCTGGTTTTTTACGACGCACTCTTTGAATTTAGGACGTAGCATGAAATGATCACATTTAGAAATGTAATTAAACACCTTTGCTTTGCGTTGGTGGAAACTTCTCCATTGGCCATATGAAAGTATTCTCGCAAGGAGATAGGAGATAGATGCAGATTGCTTCTGCACTGTTCTTAATATTATAAGTTAGTATACTAGCTATAATCTACTATATTTTATTATAGCAGTGGTAGGTAGTTAGGCTAGTAAGAATGAATTATGTGAACACACGCACGCACTCAAACATGTATAATAATATTATATGTATATATGTAAGCACTTTTACCTTAAAACTTATTTTCTCGAGTATTTTGTACTACGGATTTTGTGGACGAGATAGAATGGATAGTTTAGATGTATATTTTTGGAATGCCGCAAGAGCTAGGTAGGTATTTGTGGACTCGAGCAGAATTCCAATTCACATTACAATATCTTACTCTCCAGCTTCGTAGGCAGATTTCCAAATGTCTACAAGGCAAACGGAAGAATGGAAACGGTAGAAGAGGGTTAACGGAAGGGTCATATGACTTAATAGCGTCCATAAAATACTTCCGTAAAAAGAGATTTGCTCGTGTTGAGCGTACGCCGATTTAATTTCAAATGTCTCGATAACCCACATTGCAATGTTGCAGACAATTAAAAATGTCACTAACTCCCGACCAGGCTTCTCCTGTCGAAGTTTCTCCGTGTTGCTGCATCTTCTTAAACCATCAATTATGCATGGTGTTTGAAGTATTACTTGAATCACCTGTAAAAACACGACATTCCAAAATTATATCGTAAATATTCTAACTAGTATTTACATTTTATGCAGCATACAGGGCAAAAAATAAAATAAACCCGGTAGAATGAAAAAAGAGTTGCTGTAGCATGCTATATTATATTTTGTGGTATCTTAGAATCATAACGTTGTAACAACAGTAACAGAAATAAAAGATGTTTTAAATATGTTCAACGAATCAAACCCTAATGAATAATGAATGAAAATATATTATTAGACTTTCTGTTAACAAAAGACAAAGGATTGAATCAACGAAGAGGATTCTTTGAAATCAATTTGATAACTGAAGCTCGATTCTGCGAATTCTTCATCCGTACTCCTTTGTTAATATAATTTTAGGTATGTACGTTAAGTTTTATTGCGAACTCACCTGCAAAGTGCAGACCACAATTGCATAGTAGTCTTGATGAGCCATAGCAGGAACAACTGTAAATATGGTGTAAAGGAAAAAGGAAGGGAGACAAAAAAATAATAAAAGATCATCAAGCAACGACACTGGGTGCATGTTGACATCCAGTTTTGTAATCTGACGATATGCAACGAGTACTGTAATAATCATCAGAATGAGGAGGGCGGCTTGGGAAGTTAGATTGACCCACTGTGCTGCCAGACCGCTGCTAGAGTCATCAAGAGCAATGTAAAATATGATGACACTGACGACAGTTCCGACTAATACAAGAAGACCAGCAAACAAGCCCTTGTTTGCTGAATGACAATCCGCGTGAATCACTAAATGATTTGTGAAGCTGGTGAGAGGGAACTCGTCTTCGTGACTTTGTGAAGACATTCTAAAACGCCGACGTCGACGGCTTTCTTCTCCTTTTCCGATATTTTGCCACATTATAAAAAGTACACCGACTGGAACAATTACATCACATTCATCATTGACTTTCCTCTTATAAAACGGTAACAGAATCAATACCTCCAGAATTAAATTACGGAAAGGGAAACTCACCAATAAGAATGCTATACTCAATGCTGAAAGGGTATAAATAAGGTGACATCTTCAAAACCAACTCGGATATAGACGAAAATTCAACACAAGGGTCGTAGAAAGAAGTTATCGCCGAGGTAGCGTTCAGGAAGTCAAACACATTATCTTGTCTCTCTGCATTTACAAAATCCAAGTTAAAAAACGGTTTGGCACTATCAGTTATTGTGAATAATACGAAATTCCCACTTCCTACTCCTATACATATAATAATCACTATTATTATCATCACTTATTTTTAGAAAATGACAAACGACAAGGAAGTAACGCTAATTAAAGCAATATCATTGTCTACATTTACAAAAACGATTATTAATTATTGGAGGAAAATAAACAATAAATTGTTGAAACCTGAAATAATGATTTTTAGGAAGGAAGAATAATATTTTTACAATGATTATGATAGCAAATGTCCCAAGCATATTTTTAGTTTTTGAATATTTATTTAAAAGAAAGTTACCTTCGCCATAAACCGAAAGTGGAAGAGCAGTAGGAGTGTCCACCGTGGTGGCCCTAGAATGGAAGGAACGCTGATGAGGTTGGTGATGGTGGTGATGGAAGTGATGGTGATGGTGTCCATGGCTGTTATTATGTTCTATCATTTTGTGGTACAGAGAATCAGCAGTTTCTCTGAGAATACTCCAGAACCAAAAACATAGGCTTGAAGAAATACAATGCATCAGGGCAAACCGAGAAAGTTCTTGATGCCTATTGATTATCACCTGGAGATATATAAAGTAAAATTGTTACTCAGCTCATCCTTTTTGAAAATAGGAAGACAAAGTTAGATAATAAATTGTTGACACTCACATTAGAATACTTGAAGATAACGAAGAGTAAAAGAAAAGAATAAATGGGGAAGAGGACATCCAAAATAAGATTTGTGATGTTGGCACATCGATCGAAGACCTTTTGGTCTTCGGTGGTGAAGAATATTATTTGTCTGCACAGTAGCAATCCAGAGTGTATCAAGTGGCCGAAGCAAAATCCTAATATTAAAATTCGTTAGTAAAAATTAGTTAGTCCATTTATATTTGTACTTTTACTACTTTGTAAGTACCATTAGTAGTCATGAATAAAGTTATCATTGTTTAGAAATTGCAATAGAGTAAGTAGAAATTGGCAAAATTATTGGGTGTCATCGATTTTACTGAATCCGTTAGTACTTATAGTACTTGAATCATTTCATACATTGCAAGCAAAACCGAAGTTAATTATATTCGCCAGACAGAAGACGGGATTGTTCAAAAGATGTAGAGGTATCGATAAATAAATGTTCTGAGTTGACATGATGTCGATTACGCAATAATAATAACAGTCAATATTTTTCAAATTTCTCTACAACTGAAAAAGAAAGAAGATAAAAGACTTTTTATCATTTCGTGTGAACTTGTAGCATTGGTATTTCTCATTCATATTTTATTATCTGTACACAATATACTTATATAAAAACATTTTGTAACCAAATAATAAAATTACGGATTTACTCCCTTCAATGAAGAATTCAATTAATAGAAAAATGAGGTTGAATCTATTGTGTGCCTTGAGTGCACAAACTTGCAATAGTGTATACTTTTACAATTTATATATATTTGAATTATATTCGTAATCCTAACAATACATTGGTGCTACCGTTTGTTATTAGTAGAAAAGTCAGGAAATTGTTGTATAGTAATGCTAGATTAAAATTCAGTCTGAGTATGCACAGTCGAATTTATATTTTGCTATTCTGCGAAGAAAGAGAGAAATGCATTGAATTTATTTTTGTTTTGAATTCGGGTATTAGGAAAAGAATGGAGGTGTTGTACACAAAAGGGCAGCTACAAGGAGCTAAATGAGAATGTGTGGTATAGAAGTGTTTTGCGTAGAGTGAGACTTATATTAAAAATCTGATTATACCTGTGCACTATTCTGATAAAAGACGAGGGGATAAGAAAAGCAATATTTTATGAATATGTATCTCACCCGCTGCTCCTATTTTCAGGTAGAAACTTCCGGAATGCCGACTCCGGCAGAAAGTGTAGCTGCTGGTATTGTAAGTTTTGAATTCGTTTGAGCGTGGGGAGACGGGAATGGAGACATGAGATATAGTGTCTTCAGAACAAATGTCAGCCTCTTCTGTATATCGCTTATTACAACTTTCATCTTTATTGCTATCTGATTTTCCATCAGACCAAAGGGTTTTCTCCAGTCGGCTTCGCTCTCTCCGCATGACGCTTTGGTGCCGTCGAATGTCGTAATATAAAAATATCAGCCATAATAACCCAAGAATGACTAAGTAGACACTGAACACCTAGAAATCCCATAAACAGAACAATTCTACACCAAAAATTGATTCGGATTGTATACATTCGATATCTAGAAAAGCAACAACAATATGGTTGCACGTGCGATATATAGATATCAATATGAAATACTTTCAAGGAAAACAATAATATTATATGAATACGAAATCCTAAGAAGACTCAGGGAAGGAGCATTCTTTCTCATTTTACAATATATCACTTACTTCAGCCATTGTAGCAGTTCTCGATATAAGATCCGCCATGTAGACGACAACTCCCAGCATCAAGATAAATATGGCATAAATGCAACTCAGAATAACAGTCAAGTAACCCCTGCAAAAAAACATCATGTAAAAAGTCACTGAAGCATAAAATACGCTTTTAACTATCACGCTTTAGACTGATTTCCTATGTGTACAAATTGAATATTGTTGTGCGCCATGTCAATACAAGAGAAAGTAATCATTAACTTGCCGTCGAATAATACGGATGCACTGCATTACATATAAATTCGTGCTATAAGACCGAGTTTGTTTGTTTGCTGCATGACTGACAATACAAAATCAAATAACCATACACAAGAATTTATAATAAACAGCAAAATTACTATTATTACACTTCATATTCAAAAACTGTGCGAAAATGCCAAGATCTAAGCTGTCTGCAAATACGAAAGCGCTTTTAAAGTGAAATTATAATAATACGGATATATTTATTTGTTTTGCATCTAAATACTTTGCATTTTCAGATATAAAATAAAACTCATATTTTATACTCGCTCAGTGTTTGCGTAGTGTACGTACTACTACGTGGACGTGTATAGAATTTGATGAAACAGTCAAGTGGAAATCTGCAACTTGAGATTCTCTTCTCAAGTTCTGAAGTAGAGAATGTCTAGAATATATAAGATGGAGATAGAGGTGTAGTGTCTGTAAACTTAAAGTCTATTGCAATTCCTCAGTCGTTGTGTTAGTTTCCGTGGAGACACTATGTACCATAAGTAAACTGCAAAGTAAAGGCAACAAGTGATGACTTTAAGAAAAACCTTAGGGGATCTGGCTACAAACGGAAATGAAGAAGCATCAAAGCCCCAGCCTATATTACAGGTAGTAGCTTATCTATTTGGTGAAGATTTTAAAAAGGTGGCTATAAATAGTTACGGGATTAAAACTCAGATGAAAGTTTTCTCATCATAATACGTAAGCAGATTAATTGCATAACGTATGAATCTGTTACATTTTTGAATTCTGTAACTTTAATTAAATTTCATTGATTTTTCTCCTTTGGGATTCTAAGATGCTCTACTCCCACTTCCTCTAACAAATCGATAGACGATAGTGCTAACCAGATTCTAATCTACATATTCACATACAGGAGGCTACAGTATTATGTACATCAGCTTTACTCGCATTAATTTTTCGGAAGGAATGAATTTAATCACAACTTTTGCATGAAATCTACCTCTATTAAAATGTAAGATAGTCAGTATCTGCTAAGAAGCTGCTGTGATTGAATGGGAGTTTTGTGAATGGATGACTGAGGGATAAGGCACAGAGTGGGGGTAAGGTAGAATCAAGTTTCTACCAAATAGTTGACAAATAGATGACAGACGACTGGAAAACATCAGAAAATATCAACTGGAATTGTACCACATAAATTTATGCTATTCTAGACTGTAGATGTATAGCTCTGAGAACATTCCCTGAAATATTTTTAATAATTGTCGGAAAGTCCGGCAATATTCCCTACTCCCAGTCAGTCCTTTGCATTTTTAACCTTGTGATCAAATAAAAAAGTATAGTTGGATGAACTATTACCTAGTTAAACTAAACTTGTTGAATTATAATCGATTTAATTATTTTACATTAAATTAAATCAGATTTTCTTCTCATTATATAAAGATTTGTATATTATTTCTCTGCAACCTTTGAGACATCACTTTGGTTTAACTTGAATAAAAGTAGCCGTGAAATTGAGCTTCATCAGTCAGTGGATACCTAACTAAAATTCTTTTATAATGGTTAGTTACCACTCGACTAGATATCTAATATGCCTAGACATGTTATTATCTCAGTCAAGGAATAATTCACAATGTATGTAAAGCAAATAGAACAGTTGTCATGAATTTACATTTAATTAATTTAGGATATTATGTGTACATTCGATTGTTTACAGAATGTTTACAGAACTAAAGAATGCCTGCCCTCACAATCAGAAAACTATGCAAACACACATACAATGAGAATGAAATGGCAAGCTTAACATTAGCCAGAACGACAGAGAGAAGACAAATACAATGAGAGAGAATTAAGTATAATTTAGTTAGGGTAAAGCAATGTTTATTTGTGTTTACAGTAAAATGGTTGACTATCTGAAGTACCTTAACTCAGTAGCGAGTCATGTCAATGTCTACGAAGTAAGAGTTGAACAGGTAAGGTCATTCAATTAACCTCTCGATCTCGACAAGAAACAATGGCTTTTCCAAAGAGCAATATAATATTATGGAAACTGTGAAAACGTGAATGCCTCCATTTGTCTGACAAACCATTATTTACACATGTGGATACCTAACTCGACTAACAGCACGTAAAATTGTTTTTACGTTTTAAATATATACACATACTAATTGTAAGTAAGTACAGCTAAGTTAATGTTAGCTTCCTTTAGAATGAAATGGTAAGATAAATCGCTTCATGCTCCAATTCTTATCACCCACTCGTTTGTTTTCCTAATATCCTACAGTAAAAAATAACGAAATCCTACGTCAAATCGTTCGTGCGTGTCGGTCAGTACATCATGAAGCAGTCACTGATCTTCTACAACACATTCCAAGAAAGTTGTTCTTTAATTTCAATTCTAACATCGTTAAAACCAGAACTTAATGTTTGCATGACACTGCATAATGAAATAATAATGCCAAGTTACGTTTTAACTAGGTGGAGACATTTCATTGCGATGTTTACATTTAAAACAGTGCCATTATATAAAATATTGAAATTAATGATCAATTGGCACATAACATTTGGAATTAGTAATCGTAAGCATGCAATCCCTTCAAAGATAACTATCGCTGTTGTCTTTAAATAGTTTATAGTTCAAACAGTTTGGGTTAAAGTACATCTTCATGCGTATAAATCCTGTGTCGCTAATTTAACACATAAATTACAATGATATCAAAATAATATTATGCACTTTTAGTTAATAGCGGATGAGTAGCTTACTGGTTACTCACAGATAGCGTCTGAACGAATAATAATTTTTAAGCAGGTAAACCATGTGGAAAAGCAAACATCAAAAGGAAATGATACACAGAAAAGTATTTTAATGTGTACACATTATATTACATAGAATTTATTTTTATATAATCAAGAGATACGTATAGAAGTAACTTGCTTTGTATTTGCAATAGGTAAGTGCATAGATTATACATAGTCGCTCTATACGTGTGACTTGGAAGAAGTGAAATAGCCGTAGCCGCACATTTAATAGTAGAGCGACCACCAACAGTTTATATACACATTATGTGTCGCAAGTCGCAACAATAACCGTACACTTTAGTATGAAAAAAATGAAAATCAAAGCTTCAGTAGGTTGTTTTGTTATTTGTCATTGTTAGCTAAAAGGGTCAACACCAAAACCCGTAACTGTAATTTCAACTCGATTATGAAAACGGAATAGCTACAATACTTACCTAACGACATTTTTGCAATAAACAAATAAAATCACAATAGTATTAAACGTTTATTACCTCAACTACTTAGGTACTTCACTGTCACCATCCACAACAATCATGTCAAGCACATTCCAACATAACAACAAAAATATTTCAGTCGTATTGGTATATAATTACAGTTGTCTGAAAAGCAATTACAATGCTCTTCCAACACATTCCAAGTAGCTACCATATTTTATTACTAAAGAAGCATAAAAATAATGTCTTAATCAGTCACAACTTAAACATATAAATGACTAAAAATCAAATACGACATTTTACACATTATAAAGATGAAAATTAAGAGGTAAATCTTTCTTCCGTATTTGTTATCTACGTTTATAAATATTCAGTTTATATCTCTTCGGAATTAAATTGCATATTAAAGTTCCCTTCTTGCATCTTCCACTTCTGAAATGCAGTTTACAACTACAAATCACAAAAAAATTCTAGACAATTGGGTTCTATTTTCATAGTGAACCTATTAGTAACCATTATACTTTATGCAAAGAAAATTGATCTATTTGACACAAACATCCTTTTGTCATAAATTACCGAGTTACCTGAAAGTATATTTTATCTGTTTTAGAATTTATTTTTTGGCTTGCCATGTAGTTAATAATGACTGCTCTGTAAGTCAAAGACTGAGACTTGGTTCTCCCAGTCATTAAAGTGACTGCCTATAATTTTGAGCCGAAAAACCTGTTCACTGGTCGATTAGTGTTTTCTGGTTTGCCAATCTTTTTGTGCTTTAAAATTGTGCTACCCTGCCTAGGTGACTAGATAGGTGTGTTGGTTTTCCAGGTAGGTATTCATAATATATTTACATGACACTTTATCTTCAGTGGTCACCTTCTTAACACTTTCTACTTCCTACTCATTGCTGTAACCACATCAAATATTGTCAGCCACAAAAAACCACCATAATATTTATTTTTATTTAAACATGACACTGTCAGTCTGTAGTTCCTTCAACATTGCACTACTACACATTTACATACAATCTTTGTCTTCTTGGCTACCTAAGTGACAAAAACTACCTCTCAGTGAGCGCGGTACCACCGCTATATCTGTAAAAGTGAATACACAAACCTAAACCAATTTAAATATGTAATAGCGACCACTTGCACTTAATAAGGCAGATAATAAAATTCATGCTCTACTTCTGTCTCGATTTTAAACACTCTTCTCTTCAATGTGTAGCTGGTATACATGAATGAAGACTGATTATGAATAGTATCAGCTTTTATGCTAAAACTGCGGGTGTCATGGACTAATTGCAATTGGATGATAATTATATAACGAAACTTAATAATTTCCTCTGTGCTGTTGTTTTATGTTAATGGCAAGTAAAGTAATCCGGAAATTTTTGTTTGAAATTAGACTCCGATTTTCTTGCTCAATTTTTTATGTTGCGTGGATTTCGTAAAAATAAGTTTTAGACATTATTTCTTACCACTCTATGCATATTATACAGAAATAGTATTTGTAAAGCAAGAATCCTGAAATAGTCCTCTTTGCTGAGTAAAAAATTTTCAACGTATGAATTAATTAATCAGTTTACATTTTCGAACCCTGTATAAGTCGAATTTCGTACAACTGCAATAACTTTGTAAAGTTTCGTTCCCTTGGTTCATTAAAGGCAGTTTCTACACTTAATAAAAACACTGCATCATACTCTTTCTTCCTTAATTTTTTTAAATAGTTGAAGTGTGTGGTTGCTTCACATTACTTTGTGTTGAGTGCCCTTAATTTGTATGATATTTAGCCCATATTTTAATTTTTTAATGCTTTATTTTCAACCCTATGTCCGTTAATTCTACCTTTTAATTGACCATTCACAAAACAGATTTATAAAAGTGTTTTCAAAGTAATGCATACCATATCGATAAACCATAGCAAATGCAGTGGGATTGCTTTGTAGACTGTAGAATCAATTTGCGGGATTAACAACCCATTGTAATCTTCAACTTTTATTATCGCTATTTATAGAACTTTTAAAACTATTGAGTGTTAGATTATGTGTTTAGCACTTAGTACTGCAAAAGGGTTTCTCAATTTGGTCTATGCGTTCGAATACCTTTAATTGAGGCCTGATAAATAGATTCTGGTTTGCGAAGTGTTTTAGCAATAGCACATTTAACTTTTGGTACGCTGTAATGTACTTTAATTTGATGCTACAGATATTTGCGTCCCTTAGTAGTAATAAGATTATGGATACCGTACCCGCCGTAATAGTATGTCTGCATTATTTGCAACCAATGCTAATTTGAAACTAGAATTCTCATTTTTATTTTATTTTTTCAGTTACTGCATATTGTCAAGCTCTTTGACTAAAAACAAGTTTATTATACATAGCAACTACAAAGTTTAAGATCAAAATTGTAAATACTAATTACTCCGATAGATAAGATAAGATAAGTGTCAATTGCATCTTTATATAACCCATTGACTCACATTACGAGTAAAAATATAGTATACTATAATGTTGTAAACGACTGACTCAAGCAACGATAAAATGTTAGACTTTTTTAGCTTGAACTGAGTTGCCATGTCAAAGATCGCAATATTTTACTGCAATGTGTATGGTTCATCCATGAAAGTAATCTTCAGTTTGATTGAGTGGGTTAGTGGGAAATTATTACGAAATGAGACTGAAGGAATTTATAAAGCTTGTAAAAAGTATAGAGCGTGACTCACTTGAACATGGATTTTTTGTCTTCCTTGGTTGTCGCAGGTATATCTGTTCTTGCAGCCGAAGGCGTAACAGGAGTTGACAACTCTGGGTATGGATACAAATTCGCAGGATTTTTAATATCAGACTCTCTTACTAGTCCGGCTCGTAAATGAGCCAAAGCATCCGCTGTAGTGCCACCATTAGGTATCCCTATAAATAAATTTATTAATCAACCATGAATATATTATATTGATAATAATAGGGAAAACTAAGTAGAAACATGAAGCCTGGAATAATATGTGTGAAAATACATAAATTAATCATTTTAAATCGTGTCATTAAATATATTCTCATGACATATATCAAATGATAAAATAGCAACGCTTCACAAACGCCAAATAACATAAATGTACAACTTGAGACATTTTAGATTAAATGAAACATTCAAGCACAACAAACACAGAAATATTTATTTCCTGTATTAGTACCTACATATTAACAGACCCAGAATAATAAAAATGTCGTTTTCATGAGTGAAGGTGAAGTCGCATTTGCACTTCATTATATACAACTACACACATCCGTCATAAATTCTCTTCCAAGAAAGTCAATAAATGTTGTAGCTCATAGTCTTTACAATATCAATATTTATTGTTATAGTTAAACCTATTATGGTAACGGTGAAAGAATTATAATAATATAATATACTTACTTCATATCTAAAAATGTTCTTTTCGAAAAAGCTTAGTAACAAGAATTTGTTATTAAAGGTTAGAATAAATCTTAATTTAGTAATGATACTGTACGCGCGTAACTAGGATTGCCATTTGGGAGGGTCACAAATGATTTGGGGATGGGGGGGGGGG